>QOCX01000682.1:0-19985 GCA_005959815.1 Sarcophaga bullata | reverse complement strand
AGAATTTTTTTCTTTAATACGACCAACACCTAGAGGATGGTCCATACTTAATGCAGTGGGTCGGAATTAGGAAAAAAGGTTATTAGAAGGAGGACAGAGGGAGTAGTGTTTGTGGACATTAGACTTGAATCTTTTTATTTTATACAGTGAGCGTCGAAATAAACTGTTCACTATGGATCCTATCTTAATAATCACCAAATTCAACTTTTACCACTTAAGGAGAGTGCCCGAAAAAATTTGAAAATATTTCGAAATTTTTTGCAAATTTTTTTTGTTTAAATTTTTAAAACTGGCAATGTAAAAATTTTAAAATGTAAGTAACTGTAATTTATTAATGTTAAACTGTACATTAAGTTTCTTTTGACGCTCACTGTAAGTGATAGGAAGGATATCTGCAGGTAGGAAGTTCTTAATACGAATAGTGCCACTAAAGCATGAATTCAATCCATAATGCAATGTGCATTCCACTGGCCAATCGACTAGAAATAGATGGACCTGCCAGAAAGATGGATACTACGACAGAATACACGATTTTCGAGTACAAGTCCATTTATTTCGCTTGAGCCAAATCGTAGTGGTAGCGATAGAACAGTTAAACACAAACCATATTGCATTGGAGTTGGGGATACTCTACCATCGCCAATATTCACCTTCATCCTTTTCTGTACGCCTTAAAATAGACTTTTGGGCACCATCCCATACATGAGAGTTGTATTTCATTCTCGGTGTAAATAGTAAAGAAATCTGACAAAGTGAAATATTTCTTGCACCGTTTTAAGAAACAAAGGCACTTGAGTGTTTCTTTCGATAGTTGAAAAATGTGTTGGCTCCAGCGAACATCACACTGAATTTTCACGCTTAAAACATAAAGAGTCTCTGGCTCATTAATACTTTTACCACTCATAACTACAGATGAGGCAATATTATTGCTGCGTTTGAGTGTTAAAACCAGTAGTGCGTGTTTCGCTGATTAAAATCAGTCAGTTAACGGTCGTAAGAGTGTTATCCATATTAAGCATTTTAGCCTCAATCTTGAAAGGGCTCGGCCTCTGAATGGCAAATATTGCTGCCATCTGCAAAAGAGTGGATATCATTAGAAGGCTGCAAAAATATGCATCTTAAAAGATTTAAAGATTTGACATTACTCATCTCAGCTTCTCATATGATAAATTACTCTCATCTATGCAGTCTTCCAATCTATAGGAGGCAGCGTCAAGTGTCAAACAAATCGTTCATATTGGCTTTGCGTCAAAAGAGCCCAATCAAATTATGACACATTGTTCATTATACCAGAAATCGATAAGCACTATGTGTAGACGATTACAACGTAAAAATATTTTTCTATACGAGAGCTTATTTCTTTATGTACACACAGTACGGAAAAATTTCGGAAACAGAACCCATGTTGTGAAGATGCTATAATTAATCAACATAGTTGATAGGCCTTATGATAGATCTTTCAAACAAAGACATAATTTCGATAATATGTCACAGCCACTTCCTTTTATTATTTATATTTGAAGATAGGAAACCACCAAAATGAAGACCTTATAGATGTATGATTAATATTTGTCGGACTGCATATAAAGGTTTGTGTTTTCGAATTAAAAATTTTAAAATTTGTTGTGTGGGTAGAAATTGATTTGTTTTCTCAGTGTCCAGTACACTGAAGGCCCTTTTGTTTTTAAATTTAATTTTTTATTGTGACATATTTAAAGTTAAACTTGATTAAAATGTACATAATTTATCTATAAAACTGACCTTAACTACCCTTTTATTTAATTTTGTCGTATTATTTTAGGGGACAATATTGTGCTACATGTGGTACCATTCGGGGTTAAAGGTTTTTACGACTTTTTCTTAAAAACATTAAAAAATTTCTTGTAATTCACGTACTACTTTCAACAACAGTTGGCCGTATTGTCCACAAAATGAAATTTTTTGAGTCAATTTTTTTAATACCCAATTAACAATTAATCAAACGTTTTTAAAGAGAACATTCCGTAGACTACGGCTTTTGTTTTAACATATCAGATTGAGATAAGAACGTTAAGGACAAATAAAATTTAATTTACAATGAAAACAAAAATAAAAAACAAATAAAAATTATAGAAAAAAACAAAAAAACAGCAACAACAATCGAAAATATTTATTTAATTTATTTACACAAGTAAATGCAACGAAGGATCAATTTCATTCCACCGTTTGTTGCATATCATACACCACACATCTAACATACTACACAGGCATACATATGGTGAGATACGTATGCCATGTAAAAATGTACTGTGGCAGAAACTAATTAATTAAACCAAAAGTATTTGATGCATGCCACATGAGTCCCCATGAGCATGAATGTTGGCCGGCAGCACGTTAACTGGAATAGTCAGGTAAATATTGTAAAACGGCCTTACGAAAGACAATAAAAACAAAATGCATTAAACGAAGGTGCGCGTGGCAGACCAGAAGAAAAAACTCATGCCCACATGGTTTTGTTTATGTTATAAAAAGTTGGTTTTTATCTTTACCACTGCAAATATAATGGCCTTAATCATAAATTTGTTATATTTTATCTTGCAACGGCACAACATACTACTTCTACTACTGCTATGCACATTAAAATTGCTGCTGGCATCATATGTGCTCTATGCAGATTCCTTCACACTGCATGCAATTTATATAAGGGATACACCTGCAGTGCATGTTGTTGGATCTATAAAAATATTTTGAGGGAGAGAAAGACATAGGGAGCAGCTTTAACGCAATTAAATCATTCATAGTAGCAATGGAGCAGAGAAACACAAGGCAATTGGAACAGTGCTCCAATTAATCGATATAGTGTGGTACCTTACCGTCATTAACGAACACTTTTGCCCTTTTTGCAAGCAGTATAGAAGTCTCAAAATCAGGAAAGTTGTATTTCATCTTTGGTAGTAAATAAGTGTTGTAAATAGAGGTCAGATGATATGGAGTGAAAGAATTTCTTGCTAAGACACTTTTTTATTTTACCCTTACAAACTAGTTGCTTTCAGAGAACATCCCATTGAATTTTCAAGCCCAGAACATTAAGCTTCTGACTCCACGCTTGTTTATCAAGAAACAACATTAACACTTAACTCATTAAAACCGATCTGACTCTGAAGACCTCAAAGGGCTCGGCCTTTCATCGAAGAAAATGGGAAATTACCGAAACTTAAAACAATAAGTTTCCAAGTGCGCCGGCCATACTCTGTTAAAAACTTCAAACATTTCTTATTTCACCAAATCATTAGATGGACTGTTACCGTTTTTCGAAGAGCAGCGTTTACAGATAAGCAGTTGATAGGGCCTTATGGCAACTAATCAGATTTTTAAACTGTAAATTTATTTCAAGCTGATGGTTAACTATGCTTCCCGAATATTGGAAAGTAAGGAAGAAATTGCTATTGGACGAGAAGTTTCAGGGTGGTTAGTATCACCCTTTTTTATTATTAGATTTTAGGATTAGAGTAACATTGGCACTAATAGTAAGCCGACGAGCAAAAAAAATCTCCTTCTCGATGAATGCCGGGATACCATCAAACCCAAAACCCTTGTTTATATTGAGATCCGTAAGAACCCTTTTAACTGCGCGAGCTTCGAAAGAATATATTGATTATAGTCACTGATACTCTTTTAAAATTCGGGCAACCGAATACTGTTTTCCAACAAGATTGATTTTCATGCAAATACTATATCTTCGGCACACTAAGATAAATGGTAGCAGGGTAGAGGAATCCAACCACAGTTTTTTTTTTTCGCATAAGCTCAAGCCAGGCAGCTAAAAATGTTAATAGAGTGCTTCGATTGACGCTCCTAACACTGTAATAGTTAGACATGAGTATTTTTGAGCTTTCTCCAATATACGGGAGTGGTGATTTTGATGTCTTATATGCAACGGGTTCTGGAGAGCATTTTTTTGGCTGTTTACATGATTCGAAAAGGTTTTTGCTGTTCACGGAATTTGTGATCTAACTATCTCTCTAGGATAAAACCTCTCTAGGATAACATCTCACTTGATTTAAAAATAAATTAACGTTTATTTTCTAACGAGGATGTACAATTTTACCCTAATGACTGTGTTAATGATTAAAAAGGCACAACAAACTTCAATGTCTCTGTTTGAATCATCCGCACTGTACTTTGTTATTTAATCGTTGCTATAGGTATATGGAGCTACTAAAATTATAAGTTTGTGTTGTTGTACTTGAGCAAAAACCATAATATTTTGGGGAGAGTATAATGAATCAAGAAAGAAAAGCAAAACAAAAAAAAGACCATCAAAATGCTCAACTGGTTTTACCGCAACACTATAAACTATGTTCTGCACCATCAACCTGTCAGCTTGACATAAACGAAATGAAATAAAGATCTGGTAGCATGAAGACAGAACAGCACAGTTGCTCTTGTGACCCAAAAGGAATCGCATCGTACCTTGCAAGTTTATCCAAAAGATAAACGCCATGGTTAGTATTGTATGTATACATGGTATGTATGTATATGTATATGTATGTACATGGTATGTATATTTTGGCAGGGGGTAGTTGTAATTTATTTATTTTTTGTTTTTTTTTTTTATTATAATTTTTTAAATGCATTTTTATTTAATAAGGCATACAAATTTGTCGAGTTTTAATTAATTTTACCTTTTGTTTTACAGCGTACGGCTGAAAGCATTTCATTTCGATTCTTTTCATTTCAATTTTTTTTTTTTTCTTTTTTTATTTGCCAACAATTACAACAAAAACGAGGAGCGATAAAATGCTGGCAGCCGACTGCACAACCACTGTTGGCAACAATTTAAATGTTTGTCGGATAAAGAGGGATCGGAAAAAAAAGAAAGGAAAAATGCATTAAATTTTCCAGCAAATAAATAAAGTTAATTAATTAAAAAGAAAACAACAAAAACAACAACAAGAAATGTCAAACAAAAAGAAAAATTGTGAATGTAAATGGCTTTCTGTAGATTGTTGTCGTTCTTATCATTATCTTCATCGTCCATATCCCTGTCGCTGATGTCCTTTTCGTAGTCGTTGAAAGTACAGTTTAAACACACACACATTCAAAAACAAAACACAGTAGCAACATATGACTGAGCCAATAAACGCGTACTTTTATTAAAAAATTATAAGAGAATCTCTTTAAAATTCACTTAAAAAAAAATCGAAGAAATACAATGACAATCAATAACGGTTTTCGCTGTTTGCTGAACACAGCCCATCTGAGGAAATCAGAAAATCCTTACAATACAAAATACACTCGTATTTTCACTTTACACCATGTAATTGCACATTTGCTATTCACTTAAATTATGCCCACATGATGCTATTGTCGTTGGTATACAAAGTCATTATCGTTGTTCTATCAAATAAATCTTTACATCTCATGCATATATTTACCATTTAAGTAGCATGTGATGCGCAAAAAATATCAGATGTAGCAGCATTTAAATGCATGAAATGAGAAACTACTTGAACTTGTTTGTTAGTTATTGAATATAAAAGGGTATTCTTTTCACTGTGATACAAAATATAATGGTTTTTCTATTAATTATAAAAAATTGAGTCACTTTGAATGAAATGGATTATAACTAAATTAACATAATTTTCCCAAAATAAATACTTAATTGGCTTTAATAAATCCTTTATCGATTTTGGTGTACCACAGTTCTTTCTCTAGGCTCTTTTACTATGCATGTGCTCGCGTCTTTTGCTCACCCTAATTGACAACAGAACTTTCTCAGGTTGGTCCTTTCGACGTAAACAAGGTCGTTCACTTTCAGTTTCCCGTCTCATAAAGCTCATTGGTTTGTTCCAGAGATCAGCAATGAATCACTCTTTCGCTACTCATAAGTACTCATGAAATTTTGAGTATGAGTGAGTCAACAGTATTGAATTTTAACTACTCAGATTGATTCATACTCACTACAACGTTGTTTTATAAGTACAAGTTGCAATGAGTATGAGTACAATGTTGACATCGAACATTCATAATATGTTTGATTCATACGCCTACTCATTCAGATTCATAAATTTAGAAAAATATTTATAATACTCATAAATGATTCGAGTCATGATTCGAATCATTCATCAAAATTTACATTCTTAGTTATTGTTGCATTTACAATAAAAGAAAAAAGACACACAAGCATAAAACACAAAGCAGCAAACAGAGCCAACTTACAACCTTCTAGTGAGTATTGTAGTGTTCGTACGCGATTCATACTTATTTTGTGATTGTGGTATATGGTGAGTCATGGAGAGTAGAAATCAAAAAATATCATGCGTAGTGTTAAGGTATGAGTATGATGAGTACTTCAACTTTGAATATGAGTAGTATGAGCAGCGTTTTCAGTAATTTTTTTTTTAACTTTTTATTAATGGGAAGAAAACATTTTTTACCACAAAAAAAAATTGTTTTCCACAAAAGTAACAAATTTTTGAAGGAAAAAATTGGAGCCCGGTGCCTCTGTTGGTGCTCTTTGCTATTTAATAATTTATATGCAATATTTTATTTAAAAATGTAAATATTGCATGTTATTATTAATGAATTGATTGAAAAAATTTAAAATTGAATTTTGTGGAAAAACTTGTTTTGTTAGAAAACGATTGAATGAAACTTTTTCGCCTCTAAAAAACTTGGAAAAAAAGGGAAAACTTGACAAATGGCAACACTGAGTATGAGTATGATATTAAAATAAGTCACGAATGTGTATAAGTAATGCAGAAATTATGAGCATAATTCGAATCTACTCATCTTTTTGAATACTCATTGCTGATCTCTGGTTGGTTCGTATAGGGCTTTCCTGCATAACTCGTACAGGACGTTGATTTTGAAAGCGTAAATTGTGTAGCATATGCGACGCTTGTGTTACTCAATTGCCTATTGAGACCGCAACAGAACCTGTTGGTAATGATAATCCTACACTTGATCTCCAGACTGACACTTTTGCCAGTAACAGTGCAGACAAGGTAAATAAATTTCTTTAACAGCATCGAGGGTACAGATACCAGCCGTAACCTAGTAAACATGTACGTCGTTTTGCTTTTAATTATTGGCAGAGTCTGCAACATCAAGCAAAAAGTTCAAGTATTGTCAATTACATTTAAACATACGTGTGTTTATACATTTTTAGCAAAAGCAATCACAAAATAAGTTTGTTAAAAACAGAAGATTATAGGGTGTTGGGTTCTGTAGAAACAACAAGGAATCCCTTATGAATAGTGGCATGACAAATAAATAGGAAAGCGATTAAGGTGGGACTTCAATTCATTTCAGAAGGTAGTTAGATTTAAAAGGCTTCCAAAGATTTTAATTTTTTAGTATAAATATGGTTCTACCTCCTTCCCTTTGAGTTGATCATTGAAAGATCGTTTAGTTAAGCCCCACTAACGCACGCATTTACAAACTTTAAACAAATTTATACGCTTTTAGAAGGGTTCAGTTTGTAGGCGAAAATTTTATAATTCTGTGGACATATTCAGTCCAATAATGCATACCACCATAGAAATGAAAAAAAGCAATAAAAATAGAGAAAAGAAAATAAAATACAAGGATGTTATAATAAAAAATTTGAGAATATTTAAACTACATTGTTCTTACCACAGACATATGTAAACATTTGGTCATACACACACAATTCTACAACCATAAACTTATGACCACTACTCGTTCAGACACACTTGGTCATACAGACGGTAATGAATTTATGGAATGCAGTAAAGCATAGAATAACTACGATAACTATTCACTTATACACAGCCATACGCATTTTCTTATCGTTGTAGAAGTGCTGGTGGTGCTCACAACAATACTAAGAAGTACCAAATCCTTTTACGCACTGAAAGTACTCACAGTAGTAATGGACCATATACATCAATGTTAAAAAGAGTACTCGATGGATATTAGATGAAACATCGATGCTTTTTTAATTGATTTATCGAAATGAGAACTTAACAGAAGCAGCATAGAACCAGCAAATGCTTCTCAACGCAACTAAAACTAATACAACGGAATACAGCAAGTTGGTTACAACAATCAGTTTCAAATAGTATGTTCCTCTGGTATACAGATGGATCGAGAGCATATAGTACAATAAAACAGGGATATTTTCCAAACTCGGCTTACGACATCGAAAGACGCGCTTAATTCAAATTGCATAGGAAGTACAGACGATGGGATGTGACAGTCAGGACGCTAACTGTGCACTCAGCTCCTCGAGGTTGACTAGAAATAAATATGGTACATCTGTGAACGGAAAATAAGCAAGAATTTATGAATTTAGCGCAGGTAGATGAGCTTGTTGGAAGTCGGCGTAGTGTATTAGGTAATGTGTTGACTTACTGGAAACGAAATCTGAAGAAAATATTTATTTGACGAATTTCTTACAGCATATTGCCTCAAAAACTCTGTAAGTAAATAAAATTGTCATGAAAAGTTTCACAAAAATCTGTCGTTCGGAGTCGAATTCAAACTGTAGGTTCAGCCCCTCTTGTATAAAATTCACAAACATAATATAAGTAGTGTGAGAAGCCAGGGCGTAATCTTGACTGAAGGGTTGTAATGATAAATTGTGTAAGATTATATGAATTGTAGTTATAGTGGGAAAATATTTTCGTCTTGTATTAGACTATTCAGAAATAGCGTAAAATCAGGAATTTGAAATTCAAAGAACATTGTACAGAACAGAAATCAGTTCCATCCTAGCATTCTGTGATATGAAGATTAAACATGGAGTTAAAGCATTCCAAAATGTACTAGGTATGCAGTCATTCTGCAAAACTGCATTCTGAAGTTTTTAAACAACAGGATTGGGAGATGCCCGTTACAAAGATGCCCAATAAAAATTGAGGGCAGTGCAATAAGTCGTTACATCGTAGTACTCTAGTAACGCCACGTAGCAGTGAGTCCAGTTCAGTTCAATTTTGTAACAAAAGTCAATCGATGGATAACATCGAGGCATTTTGTGACAAATCAGTATAAAACCGATGCTTCTTTGCAATGCATTGCATTGAAAGAACAGTAAGTAAGTAATGCCTTAAGATCATTATGACTGACCACTACGGAGACTAGCTGATGACAATTTCGATGATTTTGACGACAATTTTTTTTTGCTGAATATGTTGCTTGTCCTACATTTAATGCAATAACTAAGAGCTGTGTTAAATGTACAATGTCAGCTAAAAAATTCATTGGATGTTATTTTTATATTCATAGATTAATCCGCTGTGCTTTTAAACTGAAACATGTACAGCCAGTTCAGTTTTGACGAATGCACTTTTTGATTGAAAATCTTCACCACCTTATCACATCTTACCGTAAACTTGTAACTAAAATTAATAAACGGAGGCAATACAACTGTGTTCAGTTTTGCTGATAATAGGAAGAAGTCCTACTTAGGGCAGCATTTAATCCCATTGTGATATCACAATCAATATTTAATATTGCATTAATATTTATATCAGTAAGTTAAATCAATCATTTCAGAAAGTGAAGACTCACTCAGCATGACTTTTATCCATTACATAGGCTAAACTAATATCTTTAAAATTTTTCCATATCATAGAGCAGCTCTCTGAGTTTTATAACGCCTAGTAGCTAGGGCCCCCCTTGCCAGTTAGCATTTTTGTGCCCAGTATGTCCTTTAATACTAATTTTGTTATTGTTAAGTTCCACTCGATGTCCACGAGTGTAGGGTAGTGACAGATAATAAGACTCTCAAATCCGCCAAGACGAAAATTTATACACTCTGACTCCGATAGACTATTTTTGAATAGGGACTCTACTCACGGTGATTATTGGCATTCTTATGCGATTTATGGTTACACAATTGGATTACAATTGGATTGGAAATATACCAAAAACCCTTAGTATAGGTTCCCTTTTGGTTCCCTATTAGTTAGCAGTGTGATTGCACTTTGGACACCAGCAGTAAAAATTTCTTCGAGTATGTATTTACTTTAAAGATGCTTTCAAGATGCAACTCTTAAGAAAGGCTATTAAACAGATGAAGAGAAAAACTTTAAATTACGAAAATGAAATTTCTCTTGGCATGATTTCAATTGTGTTATGGGCCATCCCCGATTGAAGTCCATCAAATTATTTTATTATCTCACAGCATCCCCCAGCATCTTTGTAAGTCACTGTATGTGTAATTGATGTGATTAAGTACTTAAGAATAATTTTTCATGACATTTTTTTTTCTAAGATTAATTTTTTTTTTATTAAACTTGAGTTTGTTTTATTTGGTTTTATTGTTTAAACAATTTGTAAGTCATTTTTAATTACATTTTTATTCTATTTCTTCTTTTTCTTCTTCTTATTTATATCTTTTCAATCTTGGCATAAGTGGGGGATGAACTGAATTACATTTCTGATAAGGATGTATGCGAAAATGTCCATTAGCTTGTGACATTCATTATTATGCATTCAGAGATTTAAAACCACAATGCTGTCACTGCTAATGTGGTAAAATAAAGAACAACAGCAATAACCACAAAACCAAGATGAAGAAATTTGCAAAACAAATCTTTAAAAGGAAATCTTTATCACAATCATAGTAAATAAAAATTCATTCTCATTCAAAAATAGATTCGAAATTAAAACCCCAGTTAGAACCACAAATTAATTATTTACTCATTGGCATATTTAAAAAGCATTTTCATTTTGTTATTATTTTTATCATATAACTTTAAAGATATTAAACATTCGTACATATATTGTATACATACTTATGTACAGTATTGAAAAGTAATTGCAATAATTCACAGTTTCATTATGGTTTTATTAAATTATTGTTTTTGTTTTAAAAATTTTATTTCATTTAAATAGAGTCCCACTCCATTTGCACTTATTGAAGTTCCAATGTTATCCCAAACTGGTTAGTATTTTGTAGGGTATCCGATGTCATTTAAAACTGGTAGATATCAGTGATCAGCAATGAGTATTAGAAACCATGAGTAGATTCGAATCACACTCATAATTTCTGATACTTATACGCAAACATACTTATTTCAATATCATACTCATACTACTCATATTCAAGTTTGAAGTACTCATCATACTCATACTTAACACTACGCATGATTTTTTTTTTGATTGATGACTCAACATATACCAGAATCACAAAATAAGTATGAATCGCGTATGAACACTACAATAATCATTAGAAGGTTGTGTGTTGGCTCTGTTTGCTGCTCTGTGTTTTTTGCTTGTGTGTCTTTTTTCTTTTATTGTAAATGCAACAATACTAAATAACTAACTCAGACTGTAAATTTTGATGAATGATTCAAATCAATCGAAGTATTTTTTAAATTTATGAATTTGAATAGAGTAGGCGTATGAATCAAACATATTACGAATGTTATGAGTTCGATGTCACACATTGTACTCATACTCCTTGCAACTTGTACTTTTAAATCAATGTAGTAGTGAATATGAATGAATCAGAGTAGTAAATTCAATACTGTTGACTCATTCATACTCAAAATTTCATGAGTACTTATGAGTATCGAAAAAGTGATTCATTGCTGATATCCGGATATATCATATCAACAACAATTTGGTACATCGAATCAATTTAAAGTATTTCCCAAAGCTGGTCAAAATTTGTGGACACTTTTCTCAAATTCGCATCAAACTAGCTTACTTTTATTTGCCATAATGTAGCATGAAAGGCTTTTGAAGGTTTACAATGTTATCCGCTGCTTTCTTAATGCCTTGTACACCATGCTCTGAATTAACACGATAGAAGTAAAATAACCTACAAACAACAAAGTTTTCGCCGAAAGCGATATTGGCAAAAATTTAATTCTTCTTAAGGTCTTACCACTGTACGGAGAGCAATAAATACATTCGATTATACTCAGCCTACTATCAAATCATATCAAAATAAGCACCCGCATCGCTTTTAAGACAAATATATTACAAGTGTTAAGAAGATATCTTTAATAAAAATTAGAAAAGATTCAATTGTTATCAGTTGTATTTAAGAACAGCAAAGGGCATCACTAAGACATCACTTAGATTAGTAGTTGAGGAAATCTCGTAAACATCTGCAAAAAATAGGTTGTGCTGTCAACGTGAGACCGTCCATACACCAACATGGTTTACATGCAGAGTACCACACATGAAACCTTACATCTCAAAAATAAACCAGACTAAGCGTATAAATTATGCAAAAGAAGTACAATTTTGCAGGAACTTTTTATAAACTGGCCAAACTAAATATGGAACATTTGGTGCCAAAAATCCACTATGATACTGGTAGTGCATGATACTGGTATTGGGAGTTCGCAATCTTATTTTTTATAAATCAACGATTAAAGTGAGGATTATCTGCCTTATAAGACGTGAAAACTCAGTTCAAGCCGCAGATCAGACATCTCCAACAAAACGAAATATGAAACAATATATTCTCGGCGACTTCCACTCATCAGGTTTCTGGAAAAAGTTCTGAGAGTAAATAGAATTACCACTCGTAACATAAATGATGTGAAAAGCTATTGCGTAATCCTAACCGAAAGGCTGATTCACAAACAGAATGCAGTACCTAGAGTGGAGAAATTTGGGTTTATAACCCAACTAAGCGTTGGTGCCCCAAAAAGTCTCTATCATCTGCCACATCTGAAGGAAAATTTCGAGAAAGGGATCAAGGCCTCGAAGACAATAGCAATTAAATTATGAAATAGGAATTAAAGATTAATTAAGTTGATTGACTTATGCTTTTTCGTTTGTTTTTTACGTATTTTTTAAGTTTTAAATAAAACGTGCACGTTTAACAAACAAAATGGCGGTTAGGGCATAAATTCTCCTTTGATTTATTTCTAAATTTATGAAATACAAAATCAAAACTTTAAATTAAAAAAAATTCACTTGCTTTCTTAACTTGATAATTGGCTGGGATCTATTGAAATTCCATCTGACAACAGGCCTTAAAGGAATACCCATAATATTATTCAGTTGACTGCATATAGACTGGGATAATACCTCCGGAGTCGTATACTTTTTTAGTCATAGAGCCTGTTTTTAAAAATTCGATGCTGGGATTATTATCTAAATATTGCAAGGGACATGGGCTTTTATTATTCACAAGAGATAAAAAATTCCTGAATTACATACCACTAGTATGTACCGTTATCCATACCTTATTGTCGAAAATCTTGAAACTGTATTGGACAGTTATTCAACGGTTGTCCCTTATAGGCAAAGATATTGAAGGTAACATAATAACTGACTTAATTACTAAGGCTAACGCAACTGATAATTTTCTGCAGAGGTTCGAATTATTAATTTCTTACAGACTACATATATTCATTCGCTAATGAATTGTCGGAAAATTAATCCACTTGTATAGAAACCTGACCCATTCAGTCCATAATGTATCTCTGAGCACCACACAGTAGCCAAATTGGGACAAAAGATCTTGAATACATAACCTCAAAGTAGAGATCATCTTCTCTGTCATTGTCTAGCACTAGAGCACCTGAAATGAAGGATTCTTAGGAACCCAGAAACTATAAAACTTTTAAGATGATTGGGCAATGTCGACCAAGAATAAAAAATAACTCTGATTTACATCAAAAGCTAATAGTACTCCAGAGAGCTATGCTTTAATACGGCGGCCAATTTAATATAATCGTGCCTGAATGCATTCGGTCACTGGCGTACTGGCTGGGTATAATTTAATAGTATTTTATGTGCATAGACTCTAAAGTTTCCGTAGTAATGATAAAGTCAACGAATATTGCAGAAGTAAATGGTGAGTCGAAGCTCTAGGAATAAAAATATAATGACAATATTCCCTAGAGTCAGCATATTTTTTAAATGTCGAAAGAAGTTTTAAAGTGTCTTAGGTTTTTAAGACCTCATTTTATTTGATCTGTGGATCAAAATTTAAACAAAACTCTTACAAATGGGCCCGTATCTCAAAGTTCAATTTAAGGGTTTCTCGAATATATATAGGAGAAGACAAAATTTCTAATTACTGACGGTAGGGTATACCCATCTATTGATTCATAGGAGTGCCGTTACAATGTGACTTATGTTTCCCGGTTTTATGTTCGAGCAGTACAAAGGGACATGTTTCCATAAATCATATATTTCTGCACAAGACCAGTCTATCATATAGAACACACGCGTTCGTGGTCAATTAGCCAGTCGAACGCAGAATGTGCTACTGAGGTAATGCGTTTTATAACTGCACTATTCGTGTGTGGAACACTCTTCCAGCATAAATTATATCCGTCACTTACAAGATTATCTCTATGACAGTGATCAATAGAAGTTAAATGCTGATCGTGAAATACTAATTAAAGTTTTTACAGTCTTTATGAAATCATAAGAAAATATTAAAATTTCTAAATTTTGGATGTTGGTGCCGTAGTTCAAATCCCAAAATATGAAAAATTACTTCTTTCAGCGTCTTTCTCTTAGCAGTTGTCTGGCAAAAATTCTGAGAGTTAAGAAAAATGTCATGAAAAGTTTCTCAAATCCGTCGTTCGGAATCGATGTTCACTTACGCACAGTATGGGTGGTCTACGAAGATAGGTTGTAATCCTAACTAAACTTTTGTAATGACTAAGGAAAGAAGTAAGTAAGGATGATGCATTTTTTTTTGGGAATTATTAGCATGACCACCGTGAAATATTTGGGGTACAAATGCCCATACCCATTAGGTTGAATTTAATTCGGTTTTGCTCAAGAATTAATCTGTAGATACTTTTCGTAGGATTTTCTTTGGTATTTAATCGCTTTTAATTGTAATCCCTTAAACAACAATAAAATGATTATTTTTTATTTGATCATCCTTTTGGCTTAGCTTCTATTCCTTTATTCCTATACTCTAATAAAAGTATTTCCCGGTCTATTAATATTTCATTTTATTTTTAAACAATTTTGTGGCAAATTGTCAACAGCTGTAAAGGAGTCAAGCCACCAACACCATTTGCCGCTTCAGTAGAGAAGGCGTAATTTTACAGTTTCAAGTTTCAAAATAAATTTCTCTTGAACAGGTTGCTGTGAGTTGTTTATTTCACAATTATAAACTTTTTATTTACTTTGTTAAACTTTAGATTTCAAGTTGTTTTGTTTTGTTTTGTTCTTATTATTATTGTTAATTGTAAATAAAATTTTCTTCGTTTCCCTTGCGTACTTAGTTTCTATTTTAAATTCGTTTTAATCTTATTCACTATTCAATGTCCTTTTAAACGTATCCTTGTTATATATTTTATGTTTTTTTCTTTTATTTACTTTGTTGTCTCTAATTAACTCTAACGCGTTGTCAACAACACCTTCCAAACTCTTTTCTTCTTTTCAATCCTTTATATTATGCTGCAGCGTTAAGGCAGAGACTCCAAACTTGCTAAAGATTTTGGGCATATTTATTAAAAGCCTACTTTGACCATTAAGAACCTCTGGGATTCCAATGCCAATATTATTGTTTATGAACTTAAACTTCTTTGTCGTCAGTTTTCATTTTTCATTTTCATTTTTCATTTTAATTTTCATTTTCTTTATATTTATTTCATCACTTGAAAGTGGAAATGAACAGAAACAAAGACGAAAAAAAGTTTAAAACTTATTGAAAAGAACTTAAGAAAACAGAAACAAGAAAGTTTTCATGACGGATTTCAAATATTACTGGCTGCTTAAAATATTTGCTCGCTTCTTTCTTTTCTCCTCTTCTTTTATAATTTTTTTTTATTTCATTGTAAGCAGTTTATCTGTGTGAAGCATTTTAAATTTCATATGAAATGACTTTCATGATAAGGTGTCGTCTTAATCCATCAGAGAGAGTTATACTAACATGCACAATCAAAAAGTATAGGAAAGTAAGGCAACGACACATTTTAAGAAAGAAAACAAATAAAGCTTCTTCGCCACTACACTGCCAAATGGAACAATCCAAAATGGAGTCTTCTACAGCAGATCAATCGCCGTCTTAGTTAAATAAACTGAAATAAAGTGAAAATTTAATAAGAAAATTAATAAAAATTAAGAAAAATAATACATTAAGGAGGGCCATTATTATGACTTGCCTTTAACTAAAGGCATTAAATTGTTTTTCATTATTTTCAGTGCACATAAGGTAGAAGAAGTGAGCCTTCCTGTAACTTTTAAAGTGAAGTTAATGTTTGAATTTTAATTCAATATGGCACACACACAAAAAAAGAAGCTCGTCGTTTTAATTACGTTTTAATAAAACTTGTTAATTTGGCAAAATTATCGATGTTGCTTCAGACTGCCATATTTTTAAAAAAAGTTCACTTTATTCTATCAAAAGGTTGTAAATAGGAAAAAAATTTGAATTTAAAGTTCACTTTAGCTAAAGTTACTTTTCACTAAAGCCATCTTTAACGGCAAGTTGTAATACTGTCCCTAAAAGAAATAAATCTTGGGGATGGTATAACACTAGTCATTAAAAATGTGGGTATTAATTAGATTTTAGTGAGCAGCATACGAATGATAAACGGCGTAAATTGGTATTTCGTACAATCGGCACTCACATGGTTGAGAAAGAAAGTTAAGAAAACTGTTAAATAGGTCTCACTAGTCGTATTATTAATTTAAATTGGTATAAGCTGTGTTGTAAAGTTTACTTTGCTTCTTATCAAAGCTGTTAATCTTCTCGGACTTTATCGACGCTCATTTAAATACAATTTATTTTGCTTATACAATTTGTAATTTTAGACGGCAAACAACTACTGTACATTACATTCCTATGCGAAGCCATGGTTCAAACCACAGGTCAAAAATTTGTAACAAAATGAAATATGAAACAATACTTCTTCGACGTCTTCGATTCCGCAGTTTTCTGGGAAAAATTCTGAGAGTAAATATAATTTCCAACAAAAGTTTCTCGAAAATCTGTCGTTTGGAGTAGACTTTAAACTTTAGGTTCCGTCACTCATGGAAACACACACAACATGGATGGTGTGGGAAGCTAGCTCGTAATCCTGACTAAAGGATTGTATTGAACAAATAAGTAAGTTATATAGAAAATAATTTATCTCGCTTATAGAATTTGTAATTTCAGACGATGATGTTCATTTATACATTAGTTGTCATCTGCGCACATTTGTATATACATTTGAACATCAACTTGGATGCCAGATCATTAGAGTAAATTGTGTATAATAGTAGATCCAGTATCGGGCCTTATGGCATACCTCTAGATATTAAGAAAATAATTGATTTATTACTATCATGATACAGATTAATTTAAATGTTCGAAAAATGGCAGACTTGTTTTAGGTTTTGACAGAAAATAGAATGGTCAGCAGTGTCAAAAGCCTTAGAATAATCAATAAAACTAACAAGGATATCATATTATAATTCACCGCAACCGAAGCTGAAGGAGCATACCATTGTTCACCAAATATTGCCTCATCTGCTTATAAATTATCCATTTGCACCCGAACCATATTTTAGTATGGGTGTTCAGCTAACCGACAGCAATTTTAATATAAAAATTTTTCGGTTTTGCTTTTCAGTATTTTCACTTAGGTTATGTTAGGTTAGTGTGGTAGCTTTGATACCAAAAGCTCACTTGGGCACGCATAGCGGCACGTTGTTACGCCACAGGTGAACGCAGTCCCTGTACTGACCAAGTTCTTCCAAACCAGGGAAGGGAGGAAGAAGTTGGTCAGCGCAAGGGCTGCGCATTTAAAGCACGAGTACACCACGTTGGAAAACCAGCCCAAATGCTTGATAAACGAAGCTATATCCTTGACATCAATGGACGATACTTCGTCAGGCTGACAAGAACTGAAAAGCCAAATAACCAATATCTACATCTCGCAAGAGATGGGCATTGACAAAGAAAGTAGATAACAGCCTCCTCTTTCTCAGCGGATCTGCACACACTGCAGAAGCCATTGAATGGGAGGCTGATTCTCTTCCGGTTCTTCCTCCCAGTAACGATTATGACCTGTAAGTCATGGCCACGTGTCGAGATGACTCGTGACCAATGCCGTAAACTGATGGTGCGCCTTCTATTCAGCTTGAGGCCAGTGGCCTAGGTACGCATACTCTTTGAACCACGCATACGAGGGCCCGTCTCGAATTGCTCTCCGCGGCGATGGACAGTTTTGAAAGAGGGTGAAGGTGCATTCCTATCAAAAGCCAGTATATTGAAGAGGTGTTTCTGAAGTAAGAGCGCCAAGCCTGGCGACCGTGTCGCTCCTGAGCATTGGCGGATCTCTACTTTGAACTGAGGCCAATACATTTCCTTCGATGTTACGGTGTTCATTCTAGGGAGGTATAGAGTACCCACATTCGATTCGAGTGCAAAGGGGTTAATCTGTGCTGGAACGTTTTCAATAGATTAATGGCAACATGCTATTGGGCGGACTATCCTTTCCTATTCCGATGAGACAGTTGGCATATCTTACTTGGCAGCAATTCTTCCACTTATATCTCCGAGGATTGCAACTATATCCACGGTTATGTTCTTGGACAGTGACCGAGAATATGAGGTCATTTATATTTGAATTTGACCCATGAATTTAAGGCATGTTTATCCCTGTGCTAGTGAACGGTACAGAATTCAAAATTTTTGGTTGGAATCGTGTTGCCCTTAGAATGTAGAAAAGGCGTCAGATGTGTTGTCATATTCCAGAAAAATCTACTCTAAGTTGATTTACATCAATCATGTCATTGAATATGATATTAACATCTTAATAATCCTAATTATTGACTATTCCTTCACTATAAAAGCAAGTTTAGCTTTCCTTCATGCTTTAAAAATGTAGAATTCAGTTGCTTATTTCTTTCATTAATTGAGATTAGAATCGTATTTGGTAAGCCATGGCTTTCCATTTCATATGTTTTTAGTTCTTATTCGTAAATATTTACCAAAACTTATATTGTACTCGTATATTATCCTATAAAAAAGTAATCTGATACACCAATGAAGATATTAGAAAGGTTTGATTCCAAGGTATATTGCTAACTTCTTTTTTTTTTCAGTGAAGCAAACTCTGTTCATAATCTTTTGATCCTGAGTTAGAGTTTGAAAATGTTTACGTGAAGTTAAACGTGAAGTCCAGATCTTTGAAGCACTTTTTATGGCAATTTTACTTCGCCGTAGAACTATTTTTCCAAATCTCATTGTTTGAATTACGGACTCTCCCTTAATAAGCCAACACACTATTTGTGGTTGTATACTGAAGCTACGGGTTGCAGCAGCAAGAATATTTATGCCGTATTGATCAACATCAATAAGGCCTTCAATACGTCCACATTGTCAATAAATGTTTGTGCTATTTTGGCCATCTGGAAGCTTTCAGTTTTTCGTTGCAGCAATTGAAATGCTGATGTGCCACAAATTCCTTTCTTTAATGATGAAATTGTTTATAGCGACGAAGTACATTTTCAAGTCAACAAACGGAATTGCTGAATTGGATGTGGAGAGCTGATAAGAGCAGTTTAAGCGCAGTCAATGCAGCCCAAAATATATACTCTTTGGTGCAGTTTGTTGATCGGCGGCATCACTCTATTACAATGATACAGTCAATGTGGCCGAAACTATAAAAACACTATGCAACAAAATACAAAAAATTAAATACACCCGAGTAACTACCTAGCCTAAGTTGTTCGGTTAGTTGAGTAGAACTCAAAAATATGTTTTTTTTTATATTTCTCGAACCCTCCAAACTTGTTTTATTTAACAAAAACTGTTTTTTTTGGACTTTACGCACAAATTTGTCGATTACACAAACACTTCTGGACCAATGTCCAAAATTAAACCTTATTAGAAAGGAGAGGGATGGGCCTGTGAAACGATATACATAAATATATTATTTGACTTAATATGCTATTGGGTTTGATAAGGTAAACTTGACAATTGCGAAATTTTTTCATATTTTTTCAAGTTTGCCCGTTCATAGTAGCAAACTTTAATTGAAAATACGAAATAAGTGATGACATTCTGAAATTTCATTATCTTGTTAAGAGATTGACATTTT
>QOCX01000681.1:0-98065 GCA_005959815.1 Sarcophaga bullata | reverse complement strand
AAGTAACACCTGGATCCGTGAAGTTATAGTAACCAATGTCAGGATTAGGCATAGGAGTATTCGAGAATTCATAATTCAATTTGTCTACATATACAACATTATTCGTATTGTTATTTTTACCATCCACGGCACCTTTCTTCTAAAATTCCTAAATATATCCCTTAGTTCTGGTGTTCTATATCTTTTCCAACGTTCATAGGCCTTGTTTCTGTTACTAATCAGTGCTCTGATTCCACTCGAGAACCACCATGGTTTTTTCATTGGCACGCACTGGTTTTCGTCGTTTATTACGACATATTTGCTAATTACAGATTTTTAATAAGCGATGTAAAAAATACACTTGATCGTCAACATTGGCATATAGTAGACCTGGTTCCAAGGTATGCTTATCAATTCATTCTCCAGTGATGGAACGTCAACGTTTAAAGTCCTGGAACGTTATTTTCTTCTCCATCGAAGATTTTTTGAAGACATAAGTCAAAAAATAAGGTCATGTCTGAACGAAAGCGGTGCAGAAAGTTGATCATATATAGCACACTGAACGATTGTCAACAAAGAAAAGATAAGTAGCGTGGCGGAAAAAGACGTGAAATGGGTGGGCATAACCTTATTTATTATCCCAAACCAATGGCACTCAAGTGTCCACATTAACTTTTTGTCCACTAAAATATTCGCATTAAAGTCACGGCCAGCACGCGTCAGAGTAAGCAAGGCAAAGATCAGATAATTTGTCGATCAGTGGTCCAATGTCGATAGTCATATTAGGTCTGTACACAGTCCAGTAACAGCTTTCTCCCTGATAATAACTACTGCCAAAAATAAGTATTCAATATTCGAATTGTTGGTACATATTCTCCAGCTTCTACGACTAGTTTACACCGAATGTGTGGATTTTCATAAATCGCCACACCGCCACCGTTGGGAAAATTTGTCAGAACAGGTAAAGGTGTACCATTCAACGCATGTATGCTGTCATGTGAACCATTAGTCAAACCTAAGTCTCCGAGACACAAATAAATCTATCTTCGATTCTCAAACGTATAGCTGAATTCGTCGTTTTTATTATTGAAGTTTGTGCATTCAAATGGCATATATTAAGAACTGTTGTCTGTCGGCACAAGATTCGTAACAAAGATGGAGAGATTATCTTGGGAGCCAACTCTCCTCTACATCATCACAGTGAGAAATAAATTTTAAAGTTAAAAAATGAAAAAGCAATGTAAGCAATTGTAAGCTTCCAAGCAATGAACAGATAAACACCACACTAACAAAAATCAAGACCAATTATGAAATATAGTCAGAATCACAATAATACAAACAAAGACGGTTTACAAAAATAACAATATTTAAGTTAAAGACACAATAATTTAAAGTCAAGTTAAAAGCATAATTAATAGAAATTAAACATATAAAAAAGGCAACAGGATTTAAGATTACAGTATAATTACGATTGTATTTCATTATAAGCGTTCTTGTTCATTATATCCATCGCGAAAAATATTTAAATCGTCCATGTCATTCACTTGTATCGGCTCCTCATGTACTTGACGCCTAATGTAAACCAACCCACGATTGGCAAAGGCTTTAAATAATCCATTTTTTTTTGTTCAGACTTATAGGCCCGTTGGAAAATACGATGATTTTCAGAAGTTAAATTCTCGTTTACATAGAACGGTACAGAGCTATCAAGACCAAGCATGTTCAGTCGCAAAACATCCTTACGCATCTTTATATTGGATGTGATAGACCTAAGAATTACGTTTCGCTCATACGGCGATTTGAATTTTATAATTATTGGTGGATCGGCCTTAGATCTTTTATTACCAGAAATTATGTCCTGAGAATTTTTCTTATTTCTCACTCGGAAGGCTCCAATAATTTCCGGAGGGCGTATGGCAGCAGTCTCACATATTTTCGAAACTAGAGCAGTAAGGTCTTCGTTTTGTTGTTCCGGAACACCAATTATACGTAGTTCATTGGCAACAACTGCATTTTCATGTTTGCTGTTAACTGCTTTCAGATAGGCAATTTCTTGCTTTAAGTTCTTTGTTTCTTTGGTCAAATCAACGACCTTCTCAGAGTTATTATTCTTAATATCACTAACGCAAGATTCCAATTGAGTCACCCGTTCCTTTAAATTATCTAATTCGACCTCTTTTCTATTTCATTCAATAGACGTTCCTCATACTGCTGAAACATGTCCTTCAAAGTGGACTGCAGTTAGTCGGCTAGCTTATCAAACCTTTTATCTATTATTTGCATAAACTTAAAAGGAGATTCGATATTCGAAGAACGGTCAGATGATATAGTAGTTAAACGGACATTTTTTGGCGTATTTACACTTTCTGGTTGGACAGGTTAGCAGAGGTATTATCCATTTTATTCGAAATAGAAAAGTTGTTGTTTTTTCTCTTGGGTTTGGATTTGGACTGACTTCTTAATTTAAATTGATGCATTTGCTTAATCAGAAAATAATAATTTTGAATTATTTCAGTGTAGCACAGTGAAAGCACATCCATTTGAAAATTTAAAGCACAGCTTGCTTCAAACCGATGTTATGTATTTAGCGGGAACAATTAATTTTAGGTAGTTTTGTTGTTTTTTTATTTTGTTTACTTTAGTTTGTTTATTTGGAAAAAATCAGCTGAATTTGATTTGTTGTTATTGTTTTGTATTTTGTACTGTTTATGTACCAATATATGCTGTTGTTTATATTTAGTTTATAGTTATTGATTTATATATGGACTGTTATTTCCAATCTTTGTATTGTTGTTGTTTGTTTTCAAATGTGTTTTCAAATTTCAGTGTATTCGGTGTTATTATTAAATATTGTTTAATTATTATTTTAATTTTATAAATCTAATAATTTAAATTAGGTAAATTTTAATTTATATTAATAAAATTGTTCATTTGTTATTTATTATTTCAAAAAATTAAATATCACACACAACAAAGTCATAAACACGTCCGTTCAACTCATATATGTTAAAGTTCAGTCAGTCTTGTGTGAAGACGCGTTGTGTGTGAAGAAAGTAATCGTGATTTGATGATCTCCGTTACAATAAGGCCATTCACAATCTTTGGCATTTGATGGTAAATTTATATCATTGTAAATATTTGCCGTTAATTGTGAGAGCTTTTTTTGTATAACTTTGCAACACTTATTGCAAACTACTCAACACACAACTGATTATCAAAAAAAAAAAACTTTTACTTTATTTCAAAAAAGTGCAGTTTAAAATAATAAAAAATATAAAAATATGCCGAAGGGAAGCTTAAAAGAGCAGACTATAGAGTCTTGATTTGCTTAAGTATGGCAAATATAAACTATGGCTTTTAGTGTTTCATATTTGCCACACCGTGGCAAGGGTATTTGTGTAGATTTTGTTAATGTATGGTAAAAAAATACCCAACATTTGCAAATGCCATGATGCCAGACCATTTGCGCAAGATTGTGAATTGCCCTAATGATCTACAGAACAATTGTGTAGTAATTGTTATTGTTTATCGCAAAGGGCATAAACAAAGGGATAACAATAAAGCAATTGTTGTTGTTAGAATCAGTTGTGAAAGGGTGGCACACAAAATTGTGCGATAAATAAAGGATTTAATTAAAACTGAACACAAATTTAATTTTTATATTTATTTGCAATCTACGAGGTCATATTTCAAACGTTTTTAAAAGGTAAAAACGTAACAATATTTCATTATTAAATAAAATCTATAAACATTAAAATTATTAAAAACAAAAATTTCTTTGATTTATTTATATTGAGGCACAGTTGCTCACAATATAGGATTAATTTTTTCACCATAACACCTTGGAAACCTCAGCTTGTATTATTTTGCTTATTAATGATTGTATTTACATTTATAGTATGGATATATTTATTAATTTGAGAATAACATCTAAAATTTTTCAGGCCGGTTATTTTGGAGGTACCACATTTTGGGTCCTTGCGTGATAAGGAACGTGAAATAATAATTTTACGGTCAGATAATGGTGAAAGCTGGCGTGAGCATACTTTATATGATAAGGAGGAGTCTGTGCTTGAGGTACTGCAGGAAAATATGGAAGCAGAACTAAGCCCTTTGGAGGACTTACGCACAAATCGTATCATACGTATTGTTACTCGCAATTTTCCACACTTCTTTGCAGTAGTGTCACGTATACGCCAGGAAGTTCATGCTATTGGTTCTGATGGTGGTACAGTATCATCACAAGCCGTACCCCAGGTTCAGGCAATATTTCCGCCAAATGCATTGACGAACCAATTCGAGTCGGTCTTCAGGCACAGCCAGTTGACTTGAACGGCTGTTGCAAGTTGCTTGGCCAAGGTGTAGCTGTATCGCCAGTTGTTACGGTAGAGCCGCGCCGTCGCAAGTTTCATAAGGCCATAACTCTTAGTATACCGGCACCGAAAGCCTGCACCCAGGGTATGGTAAATTCACCCTATACTGGTAGCGCACCTACATTACGTCTGCTATGCTCCATTACTGGAGGTCAGAGTCGGGCAATTTGGGAGGATGTTACCGGTTCAACACCTCTAGCTTTTGTTAAGGATAGTGTGACATTCACAACCACTGTATCGGCTCGGTTCTGGTTAATGGATTGTCGTAACATTAGCGAAGCCAGTCGAATGGCATCGGAACTCTATTCGTATATGGCGCTGGTACCATTTATGGCCAAATTTGTGGTTTTCGCCAAGCGCATATCTTCAAATGAGGCCAAACTTTCGATATTTTTTATGACCGACGACAAAGAGGACAAAACACTAGAACATCAAGATAATTTTACCGAAGTAGCGAAAAGTCGTGATGTGGAAGTTTTAGAAGACCAGAACATTTTTTTGGAATTTGGTGGTAACTTAGTGCCTGTACTAAAAACTGGTGAACAACTTAGCCTTAAGTTTCAAGCCTTCCGCGAAAATCGTTTGTCATTTATGGTGCACGTAAAAAATCCCGACGAACCATTCGCACGCATAAGTTTCATGAACGAACCTAAAACTGGGCAAGGCGAAGTTCCAAAACTACCATTTTGCACACTTAATATCGCCCTGCAAGGCTCCGACCTTAACTTGACTTCCAGTAAGGCAAACGTAGCTGCTGGCAGCCAGCGTAGCATTAACAGTATTAGTTTTGTAGACCGAGGTCTAAATCAGCGAGATCAAATCAATGCTGAATATAAAAGAAAATACAATGAGCGTGAAATCCTGCAACAGAATGGCGAAACTCAAGTTCCAGCTAGCGAAACAATTCACAAGGCCGATATGCATCTGTCAGACATATGTCAACTGCTTAAGACTGATTGGATATCATTGGCCAAAGAATTGGGTGTACCCGAGACCGACATCGAGCTTATCAATGCTGAGTATGCGGACGACAAGAATCAAAATCAGCGTGCAATGGTCATGTTACGCCTATGGCTACGCCAGCAAGGCAATGAAGCTACCGGCAATAAACTACAACAAGCTATTATCAAAATCGGACGTAACGACATTGTTAATATATGTATTGATAATGTTGAACCTGTCACAGATGATATGGAAAGAACGAAAGCGGAAAAGCAACTTTTTCATGATGGTTTAGAGGGAATTAGCAATTTTATCAATGACGTTGCGTTATCAACACATCAACCAGTCAGTCAAGCTGCACCGATTGAAGTCGTCGAAGCCCCGATTGTTAAAGAAAAAGTTATTAAAAAAACACAATCAACTACGATTCCAGATATTCATGAGGAAAGAGGTAAGATTTTGCCAGTAATTGTATTGAATAATTTGAAACCACAATAGAGCTGTATTATAACGGTTTAACGTTTTCAAAGGACAAAAACTTATTTTGTACGAATAAAACTTTAGTAGTTATTGAAAATTTGTTACTAAAGAACAAATTAAAAATTGTGTACGAAACTGCTCAGCTCTGCGGAGTTAGTTATTATTAGGAAACATTTCAGAAGGAACATCTGTTAGTTTGGCAGTAAGTACATGAGTCAGATTTAACCCTCAGATCGCGATCAGTAGACATATCGACTATTGCGCAGTTTTACTTTATTTTATATTTTTGTTAGTTTTCTTGTTTATGTAAATAAATACAGTTATAGTAAAAAGTATATCTGTCAGATATATGTCAATATGAGCACATTTGAAATGTCTAATTTTTCAATACTTCCGGGGCCGAAGTGGGGATGAATTTGACCAATGGCATTTCTTATGTTGATTTTAAGAACTTAAAGTGATAGCCTGGATGACAAAAGCTGACTTGAGCACGCATAGCGGCCCGTTGTGACGCCACAGGTGTACTGTACTGTTCAAGTTCTCCAAATCAGGGGAGAAGAAATTGGTCAGCGCAAGGGCTGGACATAATAAAACACGACTAATCTTCGCTGGAAAACCAGCCCGAAGATTTGATAAACGGAACTATATCCTTGACATCAATGGACGATAGCGCCGTCAAGGTTACAAGGGTTGGGGAACCAAATAGCCTATATCTACGCCTCGCAAGAGATGGGCATTGGCAAAGAAAGTGGACAACTGTCTCCTCTTCCTCAGCGGATCTGCAGCCACGGCAGAAGTCATTGAATGGGAGCTGCATTCTCTCCGCGTGTCTTCTCATAACACAGTGAGCAAGGCCATAGTGATTAAGATGATGTTATGACCAAGTCCGTGTAACCGGTTGGTACGCCTTCTATCCATCGAGGGCCAGGTAAGCCTAGCGATGGAGCACCGGCCCTGGAGAGCTCGTCGGTACCGTATAGGAGGTTGGGTTCGATGACTGCAGAATAGATCCAGCACATGACCTTAGGGCGGAGACCCCATCTGGATCCAACTGCTCGGCCGCAGCAGTAAGCAACACAGATCGCTTTGCGCGCCCTCGCAGCCAGATTCGGACCTCAACTAAATTTGAGTTCGAGGATCAGGCAGATATTTAACATCGGAACTCAACGTGAGGGTGAACTCAACTAGAGAGGGTGAAGATCGGTACCTTGTATCTCCTAGTGAAAAAAATTGTATCAGTCTTGGAGGGATTAACAGACAGTCCAAAATCCCCGCACCATTTCTGTACAATCGACAGCGCTAATTTCAGCCTGTCAGACATCGTCTGTGGACATATTCCCGACGCAGAAATGGCAATGACTTCAGCGTAAGCTATGGCATCATTATCAGACTATTGGAGTCCCCTCAAGACTGAGTTGACTGCCAAATTCCAGAAAAGTGGAGATAGAACACTGCCTTGCACCTTTACAGACATTGTGGAGGTTGCTATTCTCGACTTAAGGAGCAGCTCAAGAAATCTGACGAGACTCCGTTCCAGATCGAGAGAGTTAAGAGCCCCAAAAATAGCGTCCGAGTCGACGTTATTGAGTGCACCCTCAATGTCCAGAAAAATGGCCAGAGTGTATTCTTTAACGTGCAGGGATTTTTCTACACGAAAGAGAAGAGTGCAGTGCAGTCTCCACTGATTTACACCTAGTGTAGACGTGTTGGGATAAGGATAGAAGCACTAGATGGATGGAGGGCGTAATGTGAGCATCAAGGACTCTTTCCAGTGTCTTCAGAAGAAAGGAGCAAAGACTGATCGGTCTGTATGTTTCTTAGTGTGGGGCGGTTTTCCAGCTTTGGGAATAAAAATAACCCTAGATATTCTCCAGCTCCAAGGGATATAAAGGAGCCTAGCCTAGTGTTGTAGATGGCAAGCAGCCAAGGCAGAATAATTTCTCCATTTTGGATGTCACCCGGAATGATATCATCCGCTCCCGGGGTCTTGAAATGTTTAAAGGATCTGATAGCCCACTTGACTTGGTAAGAATTAGGGGGGAATGATTCCAAGACGTTGGTTCTGTAATCTGATAGAGAGCTTGACTTCCGAGAGTAACACTCCCCGGAAAGTGAGTGTCGAGGAGAAGTCCAATCGTCTCTGAACTGGCCTCAGTCCAGCTGCCGTCAGGCCGTTAGATGCATTCGAGAGACCTACGTGTGGAACTTAGTATTTTGCGGAGACGGCTAGTTTCGGCAGAGGATTCCAATCCCCGCAGTAGTTCCTCCACGAAGCCCGATTCGCCCGCCTTGCAGGCTTGTAAAGTACCCAATCACCGGTGACTAGCCCTATTAAAGAGTTTGTCACTGGATCGACGGAAGTTTTCAATCCCCTGATTGCACCAGGGCGGTTTGGGCTTGCCGCTGTGGGCGGAGGGATTGACGAAAGATACGGCCGTGGGCTTCAGTGCCGCGGTCAGTGTGTCCGCAGCCCTATCCGTATCGAAGCGGCTGGCAATGCTCGGGAGGTCACGGGTAGGCAGTCACGCAATTGGACTTTTTCCTATTGACCGGAAGGGTCTTCCTATGCGAAGGCTCTGCAATGTCAATGTTAAAGGTAATGTTTCTTTGGTCCGAAAAGGAGCATTCTCGAGATACATACCAATCTCTAAGATAGTCAGAGAAGTCGGTGCTGATCAAGGTGATGTCCAACACTTCCCCTCTGTTCGCAGTAAGAAAGATTGGTTCGTCACCCCGATTTGCTATAGCTAACTTATTATTAATAATAAAGTCAAGAAGGCACTCACCACGTTCGTTGATACCAGAACTTCCCCTGAAGATATGAAATTCTATATTTTATCAAAAATTATAATCCAGATGATATTCTTCTTTTCAAAATAAATTCGAGAAATAGAGCATAATTTAAAATAATTGTTCCTGAAAATTTGGAATTTTGGCCTATTAGTTCATTAGTTCGTGAATTTATTTACAGTGAAAGAAATATTGCTCGTCTTTTTCACATTGCTGACACAAATCAAAAAAACTAATTTCAATTGTTTATCAAAATGTCAGAGGTATTAAATCGAAATTATCTCCAATTTATTGTAATATTTTTGGATTTAATTACCATATAATATAATAATAATTCAGTGAAACTTGGCTCAGTTGTAAGATTAAAAATTCTGAGATTTTTTGCCTTTAGGGAAGATAGAGAAAGCTGTGTGCAATACAATATAAAAAAACTGGAAGCGGAGATTAATTAATTAATCTCAAATGAATTCTCGTCTGAAGAAGTTATCCTTAATGACTTTCTACATATTGAGTTGTTATGCGTATTAGTTAAAATTCATAATCATACCTTATTCATTGTTTGCGTGTGCATTCCTCCTAATTCACCACTCACTGTCTATGAAGATCACTTAAATGCGATTGAGACACTACTGAGAAAAGGAAACACAACAGATCTAGTACTATTAATAGGAGACTTTAATATGTCACACACATCATGGAAGGCTGTTCCAGATTCGAACTATTTAATCCCCATTGGTTCTTCGGAGTCCTCGGCATATATAATTAATTGTTTACTTAAGAGGGCGGGGGTCGATAGTTTTTGTGGGCCTTACCCCACGACAAACGGCCTGTATCATCTTCCTCATGGCCGATCTACGGGTTCTATACGCCCTGATGCTAGTACTCAGTGTGTTCTTGACACCAGAAGGTGGATTGGTGTCTAAGGCCTGCGCGCCAGATTTGAGTTCCAATTTCACGGCGGCATCCGAAGAGTATATGGTCGTATTCAAGGTAGACCTAGAGGTGGATGGCGTTTTGGGTGAAGGTATGGCTATCAAGGCAGAAGATGTGGTGACACTCAGGATCAACTATTTTACTGGTTCCTTGTGAGCCAAACGGAGTGTTGCCAAAGTCGTTGAGACTTTGGCACCTCTGGAGGCGGGGACAACTGCTTTTTTAGCAGAAGCCTGCCTCCGTCCACCGGCGAGAGTGGATGCCATGAGTTTTTATTGCTGTTTTGTTGTGCGTTCATGTTCAATTGGGTCCCCACTCAAAGCCGCTATCCTTGCCCGAGATGTGTAGTTACCCATAAATGGTCCCGTGGTTATCTATGCAAGCAGGGAGACCACGCGAAGGTTGGCACCAGCCCTTCTGGCGATGGGTGCTCAGAGCCAGACCGGGTACTTTTCGCACAAGTACAAACAATTCTTCTGACTGCCATTATTACAATTAGTCGTTTAAGTAGGGATTAGTAAAAGGTAACTTTAGCTAAACTTAACTTTAAAGTCACCTTTAAATTATTACTTAACTGTTAATTTGAAATGAAAAGTTGTGAATTTGAGCCCTGTGAAAAAAATCAGAATTTTACGACAGAAATCAAATAATATTGCCACAAAATACTTTAAAAAGTTGCATTCGATATCAGCGCACTGCAAATAAATGAAATTTTGGTGAAAGAATTCGAAAAAAAGTGTTTTTAGGCAATAATTTTTTATGTTTTTCTTCACATTGCCAAAACGAAATTTCTAAAACAAAAGAAAACACAAAAAATTAAACCCCAACAATGACTGAGTGCAGTACATGCAAATCAGTGATTAGGAGAGAAACAAGCATAATACACAACGGTGTTTGCGAGAAAGTATATCACTGCACAAAAAATTTTCGGGTATTGACCAATATTCCATTGGTGTGTCGGAATCAAACAATTTTATTAGATTTATATGTGAAGATTGTATGTAGTATGTAAAAAATATTGACCTGGTGCTGGGTGAAACCCAAGATGTTGTACGGGATAATAAACAAAACTTAAAAGAATATAAACGCGAATTTGAAACATCATTGAGACAGAACGAAAACGAAATTAAACAATTATTGGAAGCCATTGAAATACGGTATGAAAATAGACTTAATATTCTAGATAAAACTCAAAAAAATTGTGAAAAATAATTGAAATTAAAAACTTTTTGGCGCTGTTAAAGATGATGAAAATAAAAATAAACAAATATTCGAAAATATTGAAGAAAACAATACTAAGATGTGCAACGAAATAAAAAAAAGTGATACAAGAGACAAACGTCTAGCAAAATAAAATACCATTTTCTGATGCATTAAAAAGCAATATGGTGTTGCCAGAGGTGAAATATCGAATGCTACTAAAACAAAAAATTGAAAAAACAAAACATGATTTAAATAAAAAGTTAGATCCGGTAAATTTTAAAATAACTAACGTTGAAAATAGAAAAAATTCGACTGTGGTTATTCAGAGTGAAAATGTTAGTGAAAGAGAAAAAATAAAATTGGCAATAGAAAATAAAATGAGTGAAAGCTATGTAATAAAGGTTCCAAATAAAATTGAAATGTCGATTGTAGTAACTGATATGAACTTTAAATACGAGGATAAGGAAATAATAGAGAAAATTTAAAAAAAATTTTGATGATGAAGAAACATACCCGAAAATCTTATCGAAGCAAAAAATAAACATTGGCTGGGAAAAATTTCGAGTTTTTGATGGTACTGAAATACTACAATGTTTTAAATATAGAGGATTTAACCATAAATCTAAGGATTGTAAAAATAATGAAGTATGCCTAAAATGTCTTGAAAATCATGCAACGAAAGACTGTGTTAAAGAATATATGAATAAATGCATTAATTGTATAAATTCGAACAAAAAGCTAAATTTGTGTTTTGATGAGAATCATGCTACAACCAGTAAATGGTGTCCAGTGTATCAAAATAAATTACAGTTAAAAAAGAGAACCATAAGAATGATAGATTAACAACTAAAGAACATACAAGGAGTTTACACAAATGTACAAGGATTGATTAACAAGGTTGGAGTAATTGCGGATACAGACAAACCGGATTTTATTGTACAATCTGAAACACACTTAACAGATAATATAGATGAACCTGAGATTCAACTAGAAGGATACAATGCATATATTACATTATTCAACTCTTCAAGAACGGGTGAAATAATTGTATATTTTAATAAAAATTGGCAGGTGAATATAGTATGTTAAAAAATACGAAACTATAAATATTGGATTAGTGCTTATAATATTAAAATAAGGAATAAATGATGATTGCAGCTGTGTATCGATCACCAAGCAGTCAAAATTCAGAATTTGATGAAGTTTTTAAACAAACAATTGAAGAGATTAATCATAAAAACAGACATAATTGTTGCCGGTGATTTCAATGTTGATTGGTCGAAGAAAAATTTTTATAAACAAAAACTTGTGCAAGTTATTACCGATTATACGAGAATTACTTGAAACTCGAAAACTATAATATATTATGTTATACCAAACAAATTCAATATAAAAGTAAATAATAGCAGAATAAATAAAATATCTGATCATGAAATAGTAGAAATTTGCATAGAAACCAAAGTGAATAAAGAGCGTGAAAGTACAAAACAAATAGAAGTCTTTAAAAATGAAAAACAAAAATTTAAAAGAGAAATTAGTGAAATATTAAAATTTGATGAAAATGTGGAATTAAATTATAATGTAAATAACTTTGATAAATCGATTGAAGACACAATTAAAAAACTTACAGTGCGAAGAATGATACTCGAAAAAAGCAGAGTAAATAAGTGGTTTAACAGACAATTACAATAAACACTTTAAAACTGTGTGAAAAAATCTTAGAGAAAATTGTTAAACAACAGCTTGAGGACTGCATGGAAAAAATAACTGATAATCGAAATATCTATCGGGTTTTCGGAAAAATTCTTCGTGTGAAACAGCAGTAAACTGTGTTATTAATATGTGGAAAAAGATTGACAGAAATAAGAAGATAATGGCAATTTTTCTTGACTTTAAGAGAGCTTTTAAAACAATTGATAGATATATATTACTGTGCAAGATGTATAAATATGGAATACAAGATAAAGAATTAAATTGGTTTAAATCATATCTATCAAATAGAAAACAAATGACTAAAGTGAACGATACTATATCTAGTGCTTTAAACAATGATTATTTAGTATCTCAGGGATCTATTCTTGGGGCTCTTTTATTTATTGTATATATAAATGATCTGCCCAATATAGTAGATAAGTGTGAAATATTTTTATATACAGATGATACTCTAATATTTAATGAATCTGAAACTGATGAACAGTGCCAAATAAACCTAGAACATGATATGACAATTGTAAATAGTGGGTTGAAAATGAATCAACGAAAATAAAACATAAATATTAGAAATAAACATGAATAGTGAATCAGCTTTTAAAATTAATAAAATAATCGAGAAAATTGAAACTATAAAATATTTGGGATTTATAATAGACAAGAACTTGAATTTTAAAGATCATGTAAATTATATATGTAAAAAAATCGGGAAAAATTGGATTCTTTAAAAGAATAAGAAATCAAATATCAAGAATCACTGCAATTAATATATATAATACGATCATTAAGCCACACTTCGAATTTGGTTCTACAATATTATATACATGCTGTACAAACGTACAAATAGATAGACTACAAAAATTACAGAACAGGGCTATGAGGTCTATAATTAAATGCAACAGGTTTATACCAACACAACTCTTGCTAGATACACTAAAATGGCTCCACATTAGACAAAGACTTCAACTAAATACGTTTACATTTATATATGTAAAATGAAAATGGGCAACACGCCGGAATATCTAACGGATCAATTAAAATATGTCAACGAATGCCAACCTTACAGCCTTAGAAGTGCAAATGATTTTAGAATAAGTCGAGCAACAACCAATGCAAGGAAGATGTGTTTATTATATAAAGGACTACAATTATTCAATCTACTTCCTAGCAGCGTTAAAGATGAGAGAAATATTAATTTATTTGAAATAAATTGTGTTCAGTTTGTTAAAAACTTTACTTATCAGAACAATTAAAATATTGATAATGTAATGTAATGTAGTGTTCTAATTACTACTAAATGAATAAAATGTTTGTTATTACAACTTACTGATAAAACAAAGGAAACGTTTTTAAAAATATGGTAGTACCGGAGCAATATCAATATTTTTTACGAAATTAAACAAGTTCTTTAAAAACGCAGTGGTAACGACGTGCTTCCTTTTTTATCTCGTTTGTTCATTTCGTTTATATTTAAAATTGACATATTGCGAATAATATATACATAATAAAATATATGGCAAGTTCAAAGATAAACTTAATTTTAAAAATTATAAGTTGGATGATCTTCCCTTTAGCTTAACGCTCACTTATAACTTATTGTGTACTTGTAATAATGAAAAACAAATTATCTACCAGCTAAAGTCCTGCCTTTAGTTAAAAGCAGGTTGTAATAATGGCTCTTAAACAGATCATATAACTTAATTCCGAACAAAATTTTTGAGAAATTTTTTCATGGCAATTTTACTTACTCTCAGAGTTTTTGCCAGAAATCCGCTGAGGCAGTCGCCGAAGAAGTATTTTTTCATATATAATTTTGTTGGAGATGTCTGCCCTGGCGTTTGAACCGTGGCCTCACGTCTAATAAGCCAAACACATCCTACTAGACTACTGCAACTACAAAAGTTAGATATAGCAAATTTAACCCAGCTAAATATATCTATTTTGAGATAATAATTTTATGCATTAAGGCATTTAATACTTAAGAGGTTATCAAATTTAATTCTAATAAAATATGGTCATGACATCCTCTAAGGAATACGTATTGTCAAGTTCAGTCAGTCTTGTGTGACTGACTGGTGCTCGGTGCGTTTGAAGAAAGTAGTCGTGTTTTGAAGATCTCCGTTACAAAGATCTATAGAACAATTGTCTAATAATTTTTATTGTTTATTCAAAGGGCGTAAACATAGTAAACGTTAGAACAAGAATTGTGCGAACAAAAAAGAATTTAGTTAAAATTAAACACAAACTTATTTTTATTTTATTTGCAATCTACGAACTCATATTTTAAACGTTTTTAAAAAGGTAAAAACGTAACAGTATCTAGCTATATTGTTGTAAGCTAAATTGAGTTTTCGATTATAAGGGGTATCACAGTTTGCGAAAATTTCAGGTCCGCATAAATGCACAGGAATTGAATACGTTGTAGTAAGTTGTCTACGAATGATAAAGGAAGTCGAATCTATAACAGACCATAACTCTCGAACAAAACTGTAAATTCTACCAAGGGTGACAGTCATATGGTTAGACCACGTCAACCGACCATTAAAGACAATACCCAGATTGAATACAGATTAAACAAAGTCTATTTTATTCCCTTTGATTGCTACCTCGAGTACATCAAATGCTCTCTAGTTCAGTGGTTGTAGCCCAGCTGTCAATTTTTGTAAATGACATAAAGCTTAACGTAATCAGCATATACGAGTATATGAACGTCACAGTTAATTACGAATTCGGGTAGATCGTAAATGTATACACAGAAAAAGAGAAGGACTAATGTTAATCCCTGAGGAATACTTCTTCCAACTTTTAGCGAATTCAAGATATTGCCGTGTTAATAAACTCGTCGTGATCTGTTCATATGATAATAATGTACATATATGACTACAAGCTGAACATGAAAAATAAAACAATTTTTTTAGATTCTTCAATAAAATTTTGTAATTAACCATATCAAAAGCTTTGGTGTGATCCAAAATAACCGATAACTATATAATTTTCTACCAGCTTCGATCTCAATTACATTGACTAATGCAGTAGTACAGCTCCTAGCTTTCATAAGTTCTAACTGCCTAACAGACAAAAAATTATTACTTTCAAGATAATAATTTACTTGCCTAGTTATAAGGTTTGGCATTACTTTCGACAGGAATGGAAGAATGAGAATTGGTCTGGACTCGTAATCGGATTTAGAAATGAGGAGTTTTTCCATCCACCAGGGAAAGAAGACTTGGTAAGAACTGTATTAAATAAATGAGTGAAATAATGCAATAGTTTAAGTGTCATAGCTTTTATAAATGTATGATCTGAATCATCAGAACCAATTGAATTAGATTTAACGAAAGAGAAGCACTCCAGAACTTCGAGCTGATTAACGCAGCGGAAACTAAAGGCGTATTCTAGTGCAACAACACAAAGGTCATCATACATGCTAATAGTAATATTAACATTAAACTCGTCATTGAGGGTGTTTCCATTAATATCAAGTACTATGCAATTTTTTAGATTTATTGTCCGTTGCGGAAGAAAAATTCCTGCCATAAGACAATGTTTTTGCAATTTTAATGCGTTTGGTAACCTTGCTACGTGTGGATTTCTGGATGATTTAGCTCGTCAGTTCTAAACCTCTTCCATCGCTGTAGAAGTTGCCTCTCTTATCAAATAAGGCTTTTATTTGAGCACTATATATATATATTCGAAGTTTACTTTGTCCATTTTACCGTCAACATAGGCTTAGCGTGGAAGTAATTCGTGCAATTGTTATTCGTTTTCGTACTTACACCTCTCGGTTTCAAACCATTAATTTTACTAATGTAGTGAAGTAGTCTTTGTCTTTTCATTACGAGAAAAATTTGATCTAAGGATACAACCGGTAAAAAACTTCCAGTCAAACGACCATCATATGGGTGATAAAGGTCATTTCTGGTTAAATGGTGGGCACGTGAATAAGTAAAATTGCAGTTTACGGACCGAAAACAATTCTCACGTTGGTAACGAATCACCATTACATCTATTAAAATTGACTGTTTAGTGCGGTTTACATGCTAGCTGCAATATCCGTCCTGATTTCTTTAGAAATAATCAAGGAACTTCCAAAAAATTAATCAGCAAACATCGAACATTTTTTATTTTTTTCATATTTTTCGAAATTTTTTTTGTGTTGATTTTCTCTACAATCTTTCGATTTACAAAAATTATTCAGAGGCCTAATTCTCACATTCGTTTACGAACGAATTTTTACTCGAACGTGCAAGTTTTTTCAGTTTTGGAATTCTCTTATTCGTTATCGACTAAAGTGTATCGAAATTTCTAATGATGGCATTCGATAATTCGAATGCAACCTTGCGAGTTTTTATTCGTAAGCACCAAAGCTTTCAAATTAACGCTTTTCAGCTGTAGAAAACAATATTAAACAATGTAAGTAGCAAATTTATAATAATTTATGAATAAAATATTAATTCCAGTATTTGTAGGTCAACATTTTCAAAAATTAATTACACCCAGAAGGAAATTCTTGGAAATTTCATCGTTAAGCACTCAGGATTGGCAAAGAGTATCACACCAAATACATTTCAGGGTAAGGCAAGAACTAAGAACAGCCATATCTGAGAACAGCTTACAGCTAAGCCCAATGCAAAAATGTGGCGCAAGGTAGTTTAACAAACTCTTTTTTTTTGGTATAAATAATAAATGTATAAATATATGTATGCCTAGGTATACGCTGACCAAAAGCAAAATATTAAAAAGGTTTCATTCAACAAATCTTCAAAAAAAGAAACCGTATGAGGAAAAAGTTCTTCCCCAAATGGAAGAACAGATACTGTCTGCTGTTGGAATTGAAGTTTCTGTTGAGGGTCAAAAACATCAGAAAGCAGCCCAAAAGAGAACTGTGACAAAGAAAATGTTACCCCAATAACTCCTCCAAAAAATAGTATTCTTGACGTATCTCCCTGCTGTTTAACAGATTATGAAGAAGACAAAATGGAACCTACCATGTCTCCTTTTATAGAATTATAGATGATACTGCAGAAGAAACTTCAGCCACAGCTAATAATAAAGAAAAAATAAGGCTGCACAAATAGCTAAAGTCAGAGGAAGAGAGAGCAAAAGTTCATTGTTGAAAAAAATATGGTTGCAACAGAATTATACCAAAAGGAAATGCTAAAAAGAATGGATTTACTTATTGAAATAAAAAACAAAGAATTTAAATTAAGGGAAAAGGAGTTTGATCTTGCTGGTCAATTGTTTGAATTAAAAAAAAGCTCTCCATATTAAAGAAATTTTTGTTGATTTTATACTGAATTATTTATTTTTAATGTGTATATATGTACATGTTATTCGTTTTCTAAACAGTCATTAGATCTAAACATGAACTCTTTAATAAAAAAAAATTGTTTCGATTTTTTAATGGCTATAAAGTTACTCCCCTGTTCAACGTAAGCTTAGTTTTATATTATCCCGTTTTTTTTTTTGTCAATTTACGTTATATTATTTTCTGTGACATCATTTATTACAGGTATGTTCAGACGCCTGATGAATCTTTTCATAGTTTGGAACTTGAAAATTTATACATATATTATGTAACGCAGTAGATACATTAGCAAATTGTGCGATTTTTTCAGCCCTATACCGACTTCTTTTATTGTGACACAAAATTTTCCATCGCGCTTTTAAAATCCCAATAGTCCTTTCAACGACACATCTGGCCTTTGAATGAACCTCGTTGAAGTTAGATTCCAGAGAATTTTCAGGTGGATTTTCGGTATGGTGTCAATAACCACGGTTCACATGGATATCCCGAATCGCCTGTAATCATACATATAATGTATATTAAACATACACAAGTATATTTTACTCAACTGAAAGAAATTACAATACCTAAGAGCCAAAAATTTCTCAATCCCTTCTTATATTCCTGTTCCAGAAGATTTCTTTATTCCGATTCCCTTTAAACAAATGAATCATGGGCGGCCCCTCCATACTTGGAATTAATGGCTAAGATATAGTGTTTGTGGTCGGATATCTTTAAATATTACAGAAAATATTTTTTAGTGCAAAAAATAAAAAAACGTTTAACTCACGATCATTGAATTTATACTATGATAGCCTTTCCGGTTAAAAAACATATGCTCGTTTGGAGGTTTTTGCAAACCAAAATGCGTTCCATCCACATAGCCTACATCTGTAAAAGGAGATAATAGCAATTGATCAGAATCTACATATCTGCGTTCATATGTACTTACCTGCAATTTTGTACTCTGTCATGAAATAGTTTTTACAGTCATCACTATTTCTTGGAGTAAACTTTATAAATTGGACACAGTTTGAGTCCCATTTCATCCACTACCCGCTTGGTAATTTTGGATATGATACTTTGGCTAATACCTATTAAAAAGTCATTGCCAACAGAATGTTGAAAAATTCTTGTGGCCAAGAGTGACAAGGTTGCTGCCAATTGAATTTTTGGTTGAACACTGGTAGAAAGGTGACCTTCAAACTCCAACAGATCAAGAACGTAACCAAACGCTTCCTTGGAAAGCTTAAAACGTCTTTTAAACCTTAAAGAAGAATTGCTATGTTTAATTTAATTTACTATGGAAACATTTATAAATTGTCGAACTCATTTCTAGGTAAATTTAGTGGATCACTCTTTATTCTTATATTTTTTCTTAAACAATTTAGATTTTCTTTCACTTCAGAATCAGAAGGTGACGAGTAAAATCAAAATATATTATCCACTATACGAAATATTACAATTTTAATAAAACTTTTCTTCTTGGATTAATTAAATTTCTTTTATTTTTGTAAAAAAACATATGTTTTTTTTTTGTTTACAATTTTTCTATTTTAGTCAGTCCTGTAAAACGAAATAATTAACTTGTTTCACAGCTCCTAAGCAACAAATCAATTCGTTTCGTATCGAGTAAAATTATCAGAAAATTTTTCGATTTCGAAATTATTTTCTATTCGAACGTAATTTCGATCACGACTGCAAGAATTAGACCCCAGGTCTTAAAACAAAAAGTTGTTATCGCTACTGTAATTTACAACTTTAAGTACTCAAAGAAATAAAAATGTATCTGATTAGATAAATTTTTTGCACTCTCCTGAGACGTCTGCGGCCCTCGAATAAAAGTAAATTTTAGGCAAGACGATATGGCTGAGTTGTAAGCTTCATAACATAGTTAATACTTGTCATCTTAATTTTCTCTCAAAATAGTGGGATACTGTGATCCTTTCAACAATTACAATTCCTAATATATCAAAGAGTGCTCGCAATTATCCTTTGCAGTTTCTCAATATGAGATGTACAGATATAGTTTTAACTGCTGTGTGGCAAACCCACGTAAATCGACGGTCCACGTGAATGTCAAGATACCTAACATGGTTCTTCTCTGGAATGTTTACATTGTAAATCACAATAGGTCAGAAAGAAGCATATAGAAGCATTAATTGTACCTTCACTTTTGAAGCCATTTTTCCAAATAATTTATATGCGATTGAAGGCGTTGTGAAGCTATTAAATTTTACTCGTAGGTATACCAGCAGTTAACAATAGGAACAGATATAACCCCAGGATACTTCCTTGTGAAACTCCAGCACATATAATTTTATGTGAGATGGCGTGAAATTCTGCGATATAATGTAAAACAACCATAAATAGCTTTGTAGCAATTTGTGCACCTTAACTGGTAACACCTGTATAATCTTAAATAAAATTTTGCAAAGTCAAACCTTGTCGAAAGCTTGGCATATGTCTATAAATAGTGCCGAGCAGTACTGTTTGTTCTCAAAAGTACTTTTAGTAAGTAAGTTTGTTATTCTATGTACTTTCTAAATAGTACTACGACTCCTCCTAAAACTAAATTGATGCTCTGGAATTATGTTGTTTACATTTATGTGACTTAATAATCTTAGAGAGTATGGGTAGCAGGCTCATTGGGCGATATAATGATACTTAGGTGATGTCCTCGCTTGGTTTCGGTATCGTTACTATTTTTCTTTATTTATTTACTTGATGTTCTATACAAAAAGACCTATGTGATAATTTTAGTATAGAACTAGTATTTTGTATACAATTTATGATGACCGAAGAAAAGTAATTTTCTCAAAAAATATCTTGGTTCTCGGGTGTTTATGATTTTGTGTAAAAGTACTCTAATATTTAAAAGATGGTTTAATTTTACAGCATAGCATTTATTAGCAAAGTTTTATTATACGATCATACTTTGATAGTCCATGGACTTATCTTACTACGGCATTATAAGCCACATTTACACTATTAAGCCGGCAGAATCACAGGAGGCAAAGCTTTCAAATACGTACAAAAGTACTGGGAATACATATGATGTAGCGAGCACCTTTAATGGCGTAAAATAATGTGTCTTTCACAGCCTTCTTAGCAAAGAAAAGTTTACCCTTAAATATAGTTTATATTATCAGTCCAAGTCAAATTACTATTGAATATGATATCAAGATTCCTTGTAGATTTCTATTACATGATTATTTAAACCTATCGTGTATTCAGTTTTATAGATCTGAAAGTTATAGCCAAGCTTTTTTGATTATATGGGTGAATTTGCACTTGCCCAAATGTGAACACTGTTAAGATTCTCGTTTAGTTTAGACACACCTTCGCTTATTTTATTTTTGTCTGTTCTTATATAAATTTGTACATCATCGGCTTAGAATTGTGTGAAAAGAAGAGCACCGCTAATAGACTCTGCGACATTCTTTTTGAGAAAGCTGAAGAAAACTGATTGTTGGCGATCGGCTAAATATGAAATCTAGTTGATGTATAGGAAAAATTGAACAGTTTTCTTTATTTAATACGAAGGGTATTACGGTCAACCATATTGAATGCCTTCGAATGATTAAGCAGAACCGAAAATATTCTATCTCCTTGATCGATGTAGCTGCATATTTTCTCAACCACTTTTAACAGAGCAGTTGCACAAATGCGATTTGGTAGAAAGCCCGATTGCTTTTCGGTAAGAAGACCGTTCTAATTTACAAATTTATACATCTGCAGGTAAATTAGTCCGCTTTCAATAAGTAAGGCAGTATAGCTATTAGGCGATAATCATTGTTAAATTTCGAAATAGGTATGATTTTTGCAAATTTCAAGTTTTTTGGACAAACGCTTTTAGTTATTATTGCGTTGAAAATAATGGGAATATAAGGCAACAGGAAAGGGAGCAAAATTTTTAAAAATTTGGGATTTAAGAGCCAAACAATTATGGAAAACATTTGCCTGATTAACACATTCAAACAAGTTAGAACATATGGAACCTGACCCGTTTATGTAGAAATTTTGATCCATTTGTAAACTAGGTAGTGTAAATTTATCATGAAGAACATTCAAGACAATTTCATCTGTCTGAATATTATGGTTTTTATTATATTTCTTACGGTTCTCTATGTTTCCTTTGATTATAGATGTCATGATGAATAGACAGAAAAATAATAAGTTGCCTTTGCACTTTTAATCTTTCTATTCACAACTTTTCAGACAAGACAGTTTTCCTTATGCATTACTCCTGTGATTGTTAGTAACAATTTTTACGGGAACACAAATTTCGTTATTTTCAAAGAAATCTAATTGGCGTTCAATTGACTGGCGTATTGATATCATAGGTATTATATTATATATATATATATTATTATATAATATAATATATATTATAATATATATTATATATATTATATATATTATATTATATTATATATATTATATAATATATAATATATTATATTTATAATATTATTATTAATATCAGTAGTTATATAATATATATTAGTATAATATATATTATATAGTATTAATAATATATAATTAATATATAAATAATTATATAATTGATATATAGTATAATGTATATTATATTTATTATATAAAATATAATAATAATGTAAATATATAAAATAATATAATTACTACAGTGATAATTATATATATTATAATTATAATATATATAATTATATATATTATATATTATTATATATATATATTCTTAATTCAGATATACCAACCCTCGTAAAGTAAATGCCGAGTAGAAGATTTTTTAAGTTTGCAGCTGCTTTTAATATTTTGATTGTTTGAAGTCAAATTCTTAAGAGGTATAGGACTATCAAATTCGATAGGATTCAGCTTTAAAGGGATTTTATTATTTGGCTTACGAAGATTTCCAAGAGACTTCAGAGATAATTTTTATCGTATGGTGAAAATACCAACCCTTCAGGCAGGATTACGGCCAAGCTTCCCATACCACTATCATTACGTATGTTAATTTTGTACATGAGTGGCGGGATATACAGTTTCAAGTCGACTCCGAACGAAAATTTTTAGGAAAACTTCATGGCAATCTTATTTACTCTCAGGGATTTTGTCAGAAATCTTCTGAATGAATGTTGGACATGTCTGACCTGGCGTTTGACCCGTAGTCTCACATCTAATGAGTCTCCATGGTGAAAATAGCTTAACCATAATAACACCGTCTGGGAAAGTAGTAGTGTCTTCTCTCCTCTTATTACTTTGAAGGCAACAAACAGTTTTAACAGACTGCGTATTTATATTCAAAACACTACATAGTTTAAAAAATGCTCAAGACGTTTGCATCATTTATATATGGTATACCACTTATGCGCAGATCAGATGCAATCATTGTATTCTCCTGCTGTTGTGTTTGGACTTATAACATTTTGATTTTATCTCGAAGGCCTATTTCACCCATCACTGTTAATTTTTTAATTGTTTTACTTATGTTTTGCTACTACGCTGTCTTTATTATAATTAATACGTATGCAGTTTATTTTAGGCTGCAATTGCAAAATTGTTGTTTGATGTGTTGGGTTTATTGTGTTTTTGTCGCGCTATCTTTAAAGTAATCACTTCCGTATACACCTTTATATTGTATTTTTGAAAAATTGCTGCGTTGCGTTTATAGTGTTTCCTTGTTAATTGTGTTTTCGTTGTTTTTAATTAAACCCGTTTGGTTTTCTACACTGAAATTCTTGATGTTAGTGTCGCTGTTGTTATGCATTTTAGGTATATTTTTCCGCGTTGCCAACTTATCACCTTTCGCACTTGATTTAGCGCTTTTCAACTACCTAAAAGTCGCATCTTTCATTCAAAAGAACCGCTAGGTCGGCACTTTTCTGTATCACCAAAAAATGATTGCTATGTCAGCACCAACTCGATGGCTCTCTATAAAAAAGCAGTAAAAAACGGTTGTGGATATATGGTTGAAGTTGAGAACAAATTTTAATGTCGTAAATGACAAATCGTTCGAAACCTTGCAGCTAAGAAGTGTATATAATGATCCAAAAATTTAATTTATTTAACATATTTAGCGTCTGTATTAAAAGAAGTTAAATGATGCCAAAATGCTGATCATCTTAAACTTTTTAACGATCTGTATAGATTCCTATAAAGTTTAATAAATAGAATTATAACACTAATTGAAGATTTTGATTATTTTGAAGGTGATATAAATCCAGTATTGAATGATTACAGTTACTTGAAAAAAATAAATTTTGAAAAGTTTGTTGAAAAAATAAGATACCCCACATAAGATGTATGCAAAAATTAATAAAAATAGTAGTTATGAAAACTCGAATTATTATATAAAAACCGTTTTGTATCCAAAAGACGAACAAGGTTCTTTAAATGAAAATGTGATATTTGTAGATAATGCTGTTTCTTTAATACTTCATACATTTTTACTTCATGTCAATTTCGAAGATTTATGTAAAATATTTTTTTAAAACCAAATACTTTGATTTTTCTCAAAAGCAAATAGTTTAAAGTTAAGAACATGAATATTTCATAATTTTATTTATAATACAACAAATTTAAATTCTATAAAACTGTGTGTACCTGTGTGTATCATTTTACTTTTTCCTGATCTCATATATATATATGTAAATTTTGAAAAATTTTGAGGTGTTATTCAAGTATTCTTCTGTTACCTATATTTTAAATAATTTTTAATAAATAAAATATAATATTGAATATTTCTCTATAATTTAAGGTTTTAACATTATTTAGCACTTTTTATGCCAGAAGACGGCGAGTTATGATAACAAGTAGTTATTCACGTCTTGTCTGCGCGTTTTGGCTGTGCATACTTGGCAACACTGATTTTATCTTGCTTATGCTTTGATTTCTAATTCTGTTTGTATCACGGTTGAATAGCAAAATATTAAAAATGTCATTGTAGATTTTTTCCTTGCTACTGTGGTGTTTATATATGTAGCTATAATGCTGATAATTTGTTGTTAGATTTTAATATGTTATGGATATTTATTGCAACCACAGTGTGGCTAGATTTTAAACTGACAGCAAACTAAATCGCATTACAAAATAAGCCAAAAGAGCTAAAAATATAAATTTTGGGTTAAAAAATTAAGCTAAACCATTTTTCTTTTCTCCAACAAAATATTTCCTCTAGTTAAATAATATTTAAATTAAATCATGATTTATTATGATTTGCTCCATATTTAAATATGTATTAGAATAAAAATGAGATCTTTAAAATAAAGTTAACTTTTTCAAAAATGTGGCAGTGTCGGAGCAATGCCGATGAAACTGCTCACTTAAACAAGTTTTTTTAACGCAGTGGCAACGACTGGCTTCTTTTTTGTTATATTTGCTCATTTTGTTTATCCTACAAGTTGCCGTATTGAAAATAATATGACAAGTTCAGACATAAACTTAATTTCAAAAGTTACCGGTAGGATGATCCTCCCTTTGGCTTAACGTTCACTTCTATCTTATTGGCCACTTGTAATAATGAAAAATAAAATCATCCCTTTAGTTAACGGCAAATTGTAATAATGGCCCTAAGTGCTGTGCTTTTGATTTCTGTATATAACATACATTCATTTAACTACAAATACGAATAAGCTAGAGAATTCTCCATACAAGACATCAAATTATAATTTCGAATCCTGAAGAGATACGAATCCTTAAGAGATATTAAACACACAGCAGATCAAGGCTCTTAATCATTGAGATTGTAATTTTATCATTTCTAGATGATTTCTGACTATAATCACTGCAGGCAGACTTAAAGGTGTAGAACATTATGTAACATTATCAACGGTAACAAAAGCAATAGAGGTTGGTAAATGCCTCTGTATTTTCATTTGCACTTAGAAGTCCTCATAACATACATAATTGCCTTAATAATGCTTTTATGTTACTAGGAGTGTTATATTTTCTTCAATTGGTAAAGAGACAGATTTTTTCTAGCAGCTTCATAAACCGACTAACTCCTAATGCGATTTCTTCCTCACAATTCAATGAAATATCCTGTGGCAGGTGAAGACTAACAAACATTTTATACTTTAGCCAATTAATTTACGTATTGAAATAAAACTGGCTGCTCTGCTCCAATAGTTCAGGGTCTAGAGTAAGCCTAAGAAATGTGGGTGAGTAGGTAGGTCTGTAGAAGTGGGTGTCCCTTGATGGAGTCATGAGCGGACACACTTAGGCCGCATACAGGGCCCATTGTGATACCAAAGTTACATATTTTCCCCTAGTCCAGGAACCACTCGGACCTTTTGATGAAGCGGCTCAGACTGTCAATATCCATACCTGACAGTTCATCCAGATCTTTCATGTAATAGGCACCATGTGCCTCTTTCTTCTCCGACCAAGTGGCGGCCATGTGCACAGTAGATGAAGAACAGTTTCATCCTCTTCCTCTTCTCCACAGCTTCTGCAGAAATCATTAGCAAGGGGTCCAAGACCAATGCGCCTTGCACGCGCTCCTATAATGCAATGCCCCGTAATAACCCCGATAACAGTACTGAGCTTCTTTGGACTTTAAGCAGAGGTGATGAGCGCCACTTATCCAGCTATGACCAGATTTTTTGCGCCGTTCTGCCCGTATCCGAAGCCGCCCACCTACTATTGACAAGGTCCACGATTGCATTGTCAATTATAAGCTTGCAAGTACCCAGAGGGATCCCCAGTGAAGAGAACTCATCAAAGAGTTCGATGGTCGTGGCCCTTCTGGCCAATGTGGGTGAGTGAACTGAAGACAAATCCAATGGGATATCCTGCAAATAAGGCATCTAAGTTTTATGAATATATTGCATCTAAAAATTGTCTTCCTCTCGGAATTAGAAGTGATCCCCAAATAAATAAATTTCTAGAGTTAAAGTAATCAAGGAATTGATCCTTATTGATGTTGTCCTGGAAGGCAACCTAATCTCTGGAAAACTCTGGCATCGGAAAGTAACTAACCCTACGCCCGCACTACCATTTGAGTGGTATGTGTGCTAGCCATTACTCCTGAAATATTTTTTGTTCGTCAAATGAGCTTGAGCATGTTTTGGTTTTGCATTAACTGTTGTAACATATTCTGCTTATTGGCCATAAAATTATTCATTGTTGCACCAATGCATTAATTGAATTTTAATAATTTCCGTTAAGAGTAGGTATGCCTTCTTTTAGTGCGTGAATTTTACTGAGAATTTGGGTAGAACTTTAGGCGTATCTATGCGAATCAATAATAGGTTTTAATAAACTTTGGAAATTTGAGTCGCGATATTGATGCCTTATTTTTTAGACGCAGAAATGCTTTGCAACCACGATAATTGTTCGTAATGTTTTCGTCACAGTTACTGTGTGATATATTACGAAACTCAAGTTGATTTGTTGTAATTTTTTCCCTTATACTCAAATAATTTTATCGCCGTACTGTGGATCTAAATGAAGCATTTCCCCTCGCTTGCTGGATGCACTTCTCCTTACTAGAAGTTTTATAACACTCATTTATTAACGGTTTTTTTTAATTACCTATTTCTATTTTTTGCTTTCATTCACTTTTCATTATTGTCCGCTTACACAAACATGTTTGACCTTTTCAAGAGTATACCAACCAAGACTGATTTTTTTATGACTTGCAGAATTACAATAGATGTATACAAACACCTTATTCAGAGTTACATTCACATAGTAATTGTATTTCATTTTACATTCGTCTTTATATAGGAGTGGTATCATAAATGTTATACGGCATCAGTGTTCAAGTCTACTTTCCTTAATCCTTTTAAAATATTGTAAATTTTATTGCAAATTTATTCACGATGTCTATAAAATCACTTGTTTGACTTTTTCTCAGTAATCTCATCAATCAATGTATGCATATTATTTCTATTTTTTAATCATTTCAATTCATTAGTAATTTCCTTTTCTTAGTTTATTTTTTATTAAAGAAATGTCCGGCAGTTAAAAAATATGAACTTGAATAATATGGTATTCAAAATATTATTGCGTAGTTTTTGATTATAATACTTATTAAAAATTTTTTTTTTTTTAAGTTAAAGAAGATGACAGCGTTGTAAAAACATCTCCTAGAACTAATATTGTAAGCGATTTAATTACGACTAGAGATGATGTAAATGAGGCAGTACAACAAATTAAAAACTACGATATAGATAAAATTCGACGCATTGCTGAACAACACACACTCCAAGTATTGGAGGAAGCCCAACAAAATATAGAAAACAAAGGTAAGAATGAACAAATTTATCTGATTATTAACAAACTAAAAGTTCTGTAAAAATGCAGAGTATGAACTATCTACATGAAATTTATATTCTTAAAAGTTATATTTTATTAAATAGCGATATTATTATTATATAGTGACTGTAATTGACGACTGATAATGATTTGGCATAAATGTCGATTTAATCACACACACGATTTATTAGTAATGTCATTTTGTCACAAATCCTACAATTATTCCGGTTCGAATTACCAAAATGTGGGTGTGAGTGGGGAAAGAATAAAATAAAGTATTTGACGATAGTAAAAAGCACAAATATTAATTTCAATATAACTTTTATTTCGTACGACAAAAACGTACCTTAGTGTTCGGGGTGATTGAGTAAAAATCTCTTTTCTTTTATATAAGTACAATTAGAAATTAACAATTCACAATTAGAAATTAATTAGCACACACGGTTGTAAAAGTACTTAAGGCTCAGTTACTCGACCGTAACGGAATGTGACGTAACGTAACAATAACGTCTACTTAACGTAAAAATTTTACAACGTAAAGCCTCAGTTACTCTGCCGTAACGGAATGTAACCGCAACAGTAACAGTGACAGTTTTTGTTATGTATAAAGCAATACGAATGGTTATAGAAATGTAATGTAACGTAGTGCGGGAAGGTAGGAATCTGTAAAAAATAGTAACTGTGATGATCAAATAAAAGTATTAAAGATAAATGGAAAATAGATTATGATTGCGTTTACAAGCAAGTGAAGTCGTTTATCTTACAGAAACAGGTCAGGTATTTCGGAAACCGAATTTATAGGAATGTTAAAACGTTTTTTATCTTCTTTATTAAAGGTAAAATGTGACCGGAAAGGCATTTCGAACGCTTGTGGATATTTAATTATTAAACAGGGAAAACTATACTCTTATAATTTAAAATAAATATTAACACTACCTACATAATGTAGTTAGAATATAGTGTTTATTTTAATTTTCAGTTTTTGTGGTTTTTAATATTGATATGTTGTTAACACTGCTAAACAGATGTCACGTAAAAATGTAAGAAAATTCAATTTTTTACAGATTCTTATTCAGATTCTGTAACCGGAACACATTACATTAGATTTCTGCAATCATTCGTATTGCTTTATATATAGCAAAAACGATTAGCTGTTTCTTACTGTTGCGGTTACATTCCGTTGCGGTCGAGTAACGGAGGCTTTAAAGTTAAACTTAAAATTAAGGTGGACAGCGTGAGTTTTTAATATCAATTTACTGTACTATTACGTGATCAAATTTTAAAATGTTATTGACTGAAACAACTTTTAGAAAACTTCTGCATAAATACAAAGTAAGGCAACAATTTTGATTTAGATAGATTCAAGGTTTAACTGCTTCGGGTCTAATATTAAAATATTTTCATTTGAATAAGTACAAATGCAACACTTTTGAATACCCATTAATAACTATTAACGAGTTATACAATTATTTTTTGTCGTGTTGTATTTTAGATATGATACAAAAACAACAAGCCAAAGTACCAGTAAGCGATCAAAGAAAATGTTCCAACATTAAAGAATCTAATGCCGTCATAAAAACAAGGTAAATTACAACACATGGAATTATTTCCTAGACCAATATGAGTTCCATAAGTACATATTTTACCATTTTAAAATGTCAAAACATTTTTGTAGTGATGATGGCGAAACTATTACAACCATAACAACAGAGAAATTTGAAAGTAATAATATAACCACTGAACGTGTTGATAAAGGCGAATTGCAAACAAAATCCTCTCAACCGGAAGATCAATTATTGGCTACTGCAGTGGGAGTTCTGTCATCTCACAGTAACGTAAAAAACAACACCATTTCAATTACTCAATCCCTAATTCAGGATGAATGTGGCAATGCAGATGATGTCAGTAAGAGTGAATTGGACAATTTAAAACTGAATAATGGCAATATTGAGGCGATTGGAAGTGAAAAGAAATCCACTTAAGAAATTCACTTGATTATTATTTAAAAATTTTCAATAAAAAAAAACAAAAATAAAACAACTACATACATGCATGCTTACATACTACATACATACATGTGTACAATTAAACACTTCTTTATGAATTCTACAATGTAAATCCAAGAGTAATATATATATTTATCATACATAGTGTATACATACATAGTTATAAAAATATACCAAGTATATTCAAAAATAAAAATTATATAAAAAAAAATTATATGTATTAAAAATTTATGAAAAAGAACTCTGTATAATTTTACTAGGATTTCTAGTTAATTTAATAAAATGCAATATATAGATCCTGTATTACAGACATCTTAACACCGAAAAAGAAATACTATTTGATAGCAGCCGCTTAACCTTTTATGTAGAGAGGGAAACAAAAATGTTGCAATGTCTTGCAAAGCAAATTTGTTAGAAGCAACAAATATGCAGAGAAAAAATTGGCCGTTAACGTAGGAAAGTTAAATGTAAATAAACATTTATTTTGTGTTAAAAAAAGGAAAATTTGGAATATTTTTAAATTTCTTCAATGAAAATTTTAAAAATTTCTTAATATTTAAATATTAGTCGAAATGTGAGTGATTTTCGGTCACAATGAATACAGTTTCTTGTGCAAAAAGTAATTGAGAAGCTAAATATAACAAGATCAAAATAAGACATACTGCTCATAAAAATTTTTTTTGCTGAAAGTTGCCAATGTTTTTTAATTTCTTGAACGAAAAAGTTAAAATTAATTATTCTTATTAGTTCTTATTATTATTTATTAATAGTTTCACATAAAAATTATGTTTTTTAGTAATACGCGCAAAATAAAAAACCCACCCCAAAAGCTACAAAAGAGCGTTAATAAACAAAACAGACAGACAATCAGAGAGAGACAGGAATACTTCTTGGTAATATATACTGTCTCTTTCACATTAAACTGGCAACTGTCAAATTCAGTGTCGTACTTTGTGGGTACTGCCATCAAATACCTCTTTTAACTACGAACCCTACCAGAACGATGACGGTCAAGTGACTAATCATTTGACCGTCATGTGTGGTGTGTAAACACATCAGTCGTTCCCATCAAGTTGTTAAGGGCGATATGAAAAACTTGATGTAAACATTCGTGTACGTGTGCTTTTGTTTCTCTTTTTAACGTCTGAATTCTTTCGACTTTAAAACATATATCTAACCTGTTCACTTTACTGCTGTCCTTAAATCGCAGTTGATGTAAAAGTGCTGAAAGTTGAATAGGAAATTGTAACTGTGACTAGTCAAACTTGATGTATATATCGGTCATGGTTAATACTTATATAGGTCACAGTTGACTACCAAATTGATGCATACTTTTTACAAGAAAATATAATTTTTATTTTATAAACTATTTTTGTTAAATAAAATTTTAATACATAATTGAATACCGCTAATAGTTAACATTTTGATATTTGTAAAAAAAATATAAAAAATAATGTAAATATTAAAAACAAACGACTTTGAGAAGAGGTGGCCTACACCCGCATTTATTAGACTTTCTCCTTTACTTTATTCTCCACAGTTCTTGAATGTATCATCAGTTTTAGTTTTGCAACGAGCTAGTAAAGAGATTTATTATATACTAGTCAAATGATTCACACAGAGAAGATACTTACATTTCCAAACACTTACTGGTCCTTTTATACCGCACTTTGATTTCTTGTTTCATTATATTCATTATCTTAATTTTTTTTAATTTTTATTTTAATTTATTATTGTTATCTTTTTTATACCAAAGTTTTAAAAATTTTAACACTTAAAACATTTCGCTACAACACACAATTGTGATCCATTTTAATATTTGTCTTAAATAATTTTTTTTTGAAGATATTGTCAAAAATATATTTGACGCCATCAAGTCTGATAATTAAAAGACGGGTCATTTTCCGTCACTAATGATCTATCAAAAGACCGGTCATTTTACAGTCACTAATGGTACGTTGTTGGAAATGCAACTCTACAGCTGAAAAGTACTATAAAATGTTGTGTATGTATTAGTAAGTGAATCTTGTATATGTTAGTTTCGGTCATTCATTTCTTGCAGGGGAGCAACCAGAGTTGACAGTTAAAGGAAAAATGTGGAATATTTAATTTTTTCAATTAAAATTTTTAAAATTCTTAAATATTTGATTATTAATCGAAATGTGTGTGATCGCAATGAATATAGTTTCGTGTTCAAAAGGTAAGTAAGAGGGTAAATATAACAAGCTCAAAATAAGACATATTGCTCATAAAACATATTTTTCTTACTGAAAGTTGTGTATATTGGCAATATTTTTTAATATCTTGAATTAAAATTTTTAAAATTGTTAGTTTTCTTAGTATTTATTAATAATTTCACTAAAAAATTGAATTTTTTAATAACTAGCGCCACTTTACAAACCCTCCCCCGAAAACTAAAGAAACATAAACAACACAGGCAAACAATCTGAGAGGGACCGAAATGCTTTTTGTTGGCCCTTTCATACTCGTTGCTCTTAACTGTAAACAAAATCAAATCAAGAACTGCCAAAGTCATAGGGCCTTGTATCTTGCGCAAGACAAAGAAAATTTTATATTTACAAGCATATTTTATAGCAGAAAGATACAAGACCAAATAATATGAACGATAGTTTAGTTAATCGAAAGGCTTAAGGTGGAATTAGTTTTTGTTTTGTATATTTAATACACGTACGGAATGGAATAGAAAAACTAACGATTTATACATGTTTCTCATCGACAAGATAAAAAAGCTGATTCGGTACGTAACAGAACTTAAAAACTAATTCGACCTTTACTTCAAAGGCAACTTCTTTATAATTATAAATTATGTGAATTCCTAGTCACTAAACTTTTTGTGTTGTTTTTGAAAACCATAATTTTGCTTTCACTTTGTTTCGTTTTTGTAAGTGTTTATTATTAACGGTATTAACTTACCTTGAGAAAACCGTATGACAGTAATAAAGCTATTGTAATATATTGCATATTACAACCGCATTATCATTATTATTTCATTATTTTCTAACAAATGTCGACTACTATTTCTTCAAATGTGTGGAAGTGTTTAAAACTGTATGTTTGCAAAGTATTATTGTACAACTACTCTTTACACGGTTTTCATGAAGTTTTATGTTGATAGAAAATTGCTTCACGAACAAGGCTGCTTCAGTAGTGGCAGATCTTGTATCGATTAGAAAACTACCCTTAGAATTATAATAAAAAATCAATACAAATGCAATTCACATTATGGACTGCTATTTATTGAGAGTGACATAAACTTGAATTCTATTAATAAGACATATGTATATGTAGGGCCCGAAATAAATAACATTCGGGTTGGACTTAACATAAACAATATTACGTAGCAGCTTTGAAATGCGTAGAACATTTGAGGCATATATGGTAGTTTCAGGAGTAAAATGGGGATGTCTTTCACTGCAGTTGGTCTCAGGATTAAAGCCTCAACAACCATGGAAATGCACTAAATCCAGAAATCGTTAAATGGGAGCAGCATTTTGTAGGACTACTCATTGGCTCAGAATAGGCCAATCGCGAAAGAATTTCCGCGAGATGGCCAGCTTGAAAGAGGTAAGTGGCATTCCTAAGTCGATCGAAGAGGATTCCGGGAGTAGTGCACCAGCTCTGTCGAGCGTGTCTGCCCTACAGTATCCCGAAATTCCACAGCATCTGGGGACCCAGATAAGTGTGATTGAATCGCCTAGAAAGGAGGTTGAGACAGCGGCGACATTCCCTGACGATCCTGGAGTTATTCACAATGTTCGACAGCCTGACTATCAGAAATGGTCGAGATACGAGTGAAAGGAGCACCATAGGTGAAGATCCATTGAACGGTCTTATATATGGCCATAACTTCCGCCTGAAACACGCTGCGATAGTCCGGTAGCCATAGTGAAATGTTCAGGTCCATTTTACCAGAATAGACTCCGCTACCCACCCCGCCATCGAGTTTGCAGCCGTCGGTATACACATCCACGAGTTCCGGGGGGACGATTGTGTTAGGGGCTCAGTCGCTTCTGCTTGGAATCAGGAAGTCAAAACAATATTCCACAGGGAATATTCGATATACAGTGGGACCACAGGATCAATCTCCAAAATAGAGGACTGAGAAGCTCAGTAGGGAACTAGTTGCGGTCAAGGCCTTTGTGGGAGTGGGGCGTAGAGCACCAGTGGTACGAATTGCTGCGGACCTTCTGATTCTGTTAAGGAGTCTGGCATTGTGCAGGTTGTCCAGTGCAGTCCATCAGAAGGCAACACCGCATAGAAGGTTGGGTTCCATGACTACAGAATAGATCCAGCGCATGACCCTTGGGCTAAGACCCCATCTTGATCCAATTGCTCTACTGCAGCAGTAAGCAGCACAGGTCGCTACAGTTGAGTTTGGGGTCTAGGACCAGGCCCAGATATTTAACCTCGGAACTCAGCGTGAGTCTCGTTTATACTAGGAAGGATGAAAGTCGGGACCTTGTATCTCCAAGTGAAAAGAATTGTATCGGTCTTGGAGGGATTAACAGATAGTCCAAAATCCCCGTACCTGTCGAGTACAATTGACAGCGCTAAGTTCTGCTTATCAAACAGCGGCTGTGGACATATTCCCAAAGCGGCAATGACAATATCGTCAGCGTGAGCTATGGCGTTATTACCAGAGGATTCGAGTCTTCTCAGAATTGAGTGGACTACGAGATTCCAATGAAGAGGTAGAATACCGCCTTGTGGTGCACCTCTATAGATAATTATTTGACACTGTGAAGCCCCCATTTTGGAGGTTATTATTCTCGATTTGATGAGGAGCTCAATAAACCTGCCCAGATTCTGTTCGAGGTTGAGATAATTTAGAGCCCTAACTGTCGCATCCGTCTTGACGTTATTGAATGCACCCTCAATGTCTAGGACAATGACCAGACTCTATTCTTTAACGTGTAGTGATTTTTCCACCCGAGAGATAAGGGTGTGCAGTGCAGTCTCCACTGATCTACCCACCGTGTAGGCAAGTTGGGATGAGGATAGATGTAATGGATCAATCGAGGACCTAATATGAACTTCAAGGACTCTTTGCAGCATCTTCAAAGAAAGGAAAAAGGCTGTTTGATCTAGATGACAAGATGACAAGCAGCCGAAGAATAATAATCTCTTCCCCATGTTGGATGTCACCCGGTTTAGAGGATCTAATAGCTCACTGCACTTAGCTTGGGGTAGAAGTTAGGGGGTAATTTCCAGATGGTGGTTCTCTAATCTGATAGAAGGCTTGGCTTCCGAGGGTAACACTCCCCGGATAGTGAGTATCGAGGAGAAGTTCAAGAGTCTCTAAACTGGTCTCAGTCCAGCTGCCGTCAGGCCGTTGGATGCATTCGAGAGACATATGTGTGGAATTTAGAATTTTATCCTCGATCTTCTGGTTCTACCAAGGCGGTTTAGGCCTACCCCTGTGGACAGAGGGATTAACGGAAGATACGGCCGCCGACTTAATTGCCGCGGTCACGGGAATGTCCAACTGGATTTTCTTCTATCTAAACGGTCTCTCGATCTAAACGGTCTCTCTGTGTGAAGACTCTACCATGTCAATGTTAATGGTGATGTATCCGTGGTCCAAAAAGGAGCATTCTCAAGATACATACCAGTCCCTAAGATAATCAGAGAAATCAGAGCTAATCAAGGCGATGTCCAGTACTTCCTTTCTGTTCGACGTAAGGAAGGGCGGTTCATTACCCCGATTAGCTATAACTAATTTATTACTAATAATGAAGTCAAGTACGCACTCATCACGATCATTGATATCGGAACTTCTCCATATCGTATGGTGGGAGTTGGCGTCGGTGCCGATAATTACCGGAATCCTATGTTCTTGGGAGGAGAGCCCATGGTTGTGCGCAAAATGTGATGTTGAGATCCAGATGGTCTTCGAGTTTAACTCGATGACTACAGTGACGGTGTCCCTGTCGCTGTACCTGGGACGATGAAAAACATCAATATTAGTCATTACCATTAAACAAGCCCTGGGCCTACCTTTACCCTGGACGAACACGGTGCGATAGCTGCTGGCGTTGAGTCCACAAACCCTGCCTGACTCAGAGTTCTTTGACTAGTACGAGTTCTGCGTCATTCGCTGCTAGGCGGAGGCGTAAAGCGGTGGTAATCTGTGTGACTCTTAGCTTCGGCATGAGAATCCACCATTGTCACATCGGCATTCTTTTCGTCCGATAACGGAGAGGTTACACCCGCGTCAATGTTAACGCTATCGAAGAGCTTCCTGTCTTCCTGTCGAGGCGCTTCGGTTCAAGGAGTGGCTGCGTACGCTCCTATATTCGAATCCTCAACAATCGGGTCTGAACCCTGAGGCTCCGAGATAGGGTCAGAACGGGCCTGATGAGTCGTTGTCCGATTGGACACGGTCCAATGGGATGGGGTCCGACGGGGCTGTAGGACTACTCGAGAGTTCGATTTATACACCCTGAGCTCGATTGAGCCTGAGCCATTGTTTGTCACGCCCCCTCGGGCGCTGATAAGAGGGAGAAACTCGATTAGGACGATCAGCGCTTCGCGGTAGTTACTCCACTGGTCAGCAACTTCGGCCACCCTCCAACTGTCGGTTGGAAGGTCTTTGTTGTTGCCCTTGTGCATCTTAAAGATGGCTTCAGGGTCTGATGATCCGGTGCGGATTCTCGTTCTCGATCGGGAGTGATGTGGAATTTGGTCCGGAGGGACGGCATTAAGGCAGGCTCCCGGCCAAATCTAACCGATCCTTCTTGTAGAGCTCAGTAGAATGGAGGGCGAAGCAGGCAACCAGTTTACCGGGACCGGGATTTGAGTCCATGACCTCGAGGAGGGTGCATTCCATCAGCTTCCGCCTAGTGGGGGCGATGGGGTCGGCCACTTTTGTGGGCTTGGGAGGCTGAAAGGGAGCGTTAAGCTCGACTGATCGCTGTCTCTTGGGGGTCGTCTCTACAATGACCGCAGAGGCGGGAGGTCGATCATTATGGTGGGGCTTAGTCCACGCCAAACGACGCTTGTCGTCTGCCGAGAGAAGAGCTGGGTCGACAGAGCCTATTCTGGCAATTATTCTCATAATCGACTTGCGGGTTCTATACGCCCTGATGCTTGCACTAGGGGTGTTCTTGACACCAGAAGGTAGATTGGTGTCGAGGGCCTACTCGCCTTGTGTACCAATATATTAACGGCATCCGAAGAGTGCATGGGCGCATTTACAGCAAATCTAGAGGTGGAAGGTGCTTTGGGCGAAGATGTGACGACACTAAAGACCGGCTTTGTTACCGGTTCCTTGTTTGCCAAAATGGATGTTGCCAAAGTCGCAGGGACTTTGGCGCTTATGGCAGGAGCCTGCCTAGATAGTGTTGTGCGTCCACTAGCAAGAGTGGATGCCTTGACTGCTTGTTTTTCTGTTTGCCGCTGTTGTTGTTCATGGCTAATAGGGTCCTCACTCAAAACTGCTATCCTTGCCCACCATGTGCAGTGACCCATAAACGGTCCCGTGGTTGCCTATACACGCAGGGAGGCCACGCGCTCTTATGGGGACAGGTGCTCAGAGCCAGGCTGGGTACTAAACGGTGGTCTTCTCAACCGAACCTACAACACCAACTTAACGGTGACGGACAATGAACGTACTTTGAGGCCTGCCAATGTTTTAACAGGACGGGGGTGGTTGCAACCATAGCCTGGAGCCGTGCACACTGCGGTGCTACCGTGCATAAGCAACTGGGTTTAGAAAGCTACAACCACAAGCTCGGGACAGTCAATTTAAAGTGAGGGTAGAATAGTCCGTAGGAAAAGAAAGGGGTTCGTGCCAAGGAGTATGAGAGAAAAATATACGCGATCCGACGGTTCGAAAAAACCAAGCATAATGTCGATCCGAAGCAGAGTCTTCCCACGATATTAGGGTAACTTTTAGTCATGCACTTGAACTTACTCTGGGTCCCAGAGGGAATTTAAGATTAACTGTCGAAAGTAGTTGGCAAATTTTATTAAAAATAAAACTTTTAAGTTAGAGAAAGCCAAATAAAACATATGTTTAGGTGATTATATAAAACCCAAATTGACAAGACATTCTTAATTTATTTATTATTTATCAAAAATTATTTTTTACTTAAATATCAATCAGTTGGTTTTGTCCTATACAAAAGCAAATTGTTGTGAAAAGCGTTGCCATTTTTGCTTATAAGTGTGGCAGCTCTACAAGATTTAAACTCCCACTCAAAAAATGCAAACTCAGTTAAAATGGCACTTAAAGAACTCTGGAGCACAAAATACACAGAAGGGAAAATTATGACATTTAAAAAACGCTCATAGCAGCAGCCTTTGCGGGCGAAATTAGAGTGAGAAGAAAATGTTATATCTTTTGCGAAGCAAATGTGTTAGAAGCAACAGATATACAAAGTGAAAACTGGAGGATAAAAGTAGAAAAATTAAATGTAAATAAACATTTATTTTGGTAAAAAAAAAAGAGTAATTTTGAATATTTTTTAATTTCTTCAATGAAAATTAAATTAGTTAATGCTTAAATATTAATGAAATGTGGGTGATTTTCGGTCACAATGAATATAGTTTTTTGTGCAAAAGGTAATTAAGAAGCTCAATATTGCAAGATCAAAATAAGACATACAGCTCAATAAAAAATTTTTTCTTGCTGAAATTTGCCAATATTTTTTAATTTATTGAACGAAAAAGTGAAAAGTTATTATTATTATTATTTCTTATTATTATTTTTTAATAGTTTACACAAAAATTACATTTTTATTAAACACGCGCCAATATAAAAAACCACACCCAAAAGCTTAAAAAAAACATAAATAAACAAAACAGAGAAAAGGAGAGAGAGACAGAAATACTTTTTGGTAATATTTTGCTATCCCTTTCACACTTCGCCAGTAACTGTCAAAATTCCGTTTCCTTACTGGTTAGCTGTGCTCTGGAGTCTACAAAATATTCATCCTTAACGTGGATGATGTGTTTTTGGTGAATATCAGGCGTGTTTTTAAAATTATATCGGTATTGGCAAAAACTTCTCTTACACAAAAAGAAAATATAAATACTTTATCGCAGTTGATGTTTTAGCCCGTCAAATTTTCGAGAAGTGTAGTTAATTACAAAAAGAAAATATAAATATAAATAAATAAAAATGGAGCCATAAAATCAAATAAAAAGGTCAATTAAATGAATTGAATACTAAAATCTTAAAATTTTCAAAACATTCTAGATTAAGAATTACGAAGCCAACACAATTTTCTACAACGGACTACCATAAAGGAATTAGTAAAAAATAAATATAAAAGAATCGGAGACGAATTAAATAATACTGGTCCTTCATTCCGCACCGATGATGGTTGGTCGGATTTTATATTTAAATTGAAAAATATAATCGTGTGACAAGGCCGAAAGCCACTTAACTAGTATAGAAACCCACGTAGCTTGTGAAGAAAAATTAATACTATTCGCAGAACGAGTGGAACTTCAAAAATCTTGTTTCTAGACCTAATAAACAAATGATATGAAATAGAAAAATATACGCTAAACACCTATAGAATTGAGGAAGAAAAATTTAAACTTTTTAAATACGACTAAAAGAGAAAAGATATCCGTCGATAAAAATTTAAAAATTATAAACAATGAATTTGAAATTAAAAAAACAATGAAAATTGAATAATTTAAAAATGATATGTGAACTTTTTATTATTCATTGAGATTTGAAAAATAAAATAAATATTTTGCTTTTAAAATTAAAATATTTTTAGTCGAATATTTGATACGTTTAATTTGATTTCATTATTAAGTTCAGGTACGTTTATATCATCATCAATGAGTACAATATTAAAATTTTACTGGGTGATTAAAATGCATCCCATACGGATGTACGTTTCCGTATAAATTCGGGAGTATAATGGAGTTGTCATGCTTCCAGTAGACAACGAAATCGATTTTTTCAACCGCTTATGGTATTTTCAACAACATTTAGGGTTTTTGAATGAACGTTGCTGAAATTACTTTTGGAAGAACGTTTAACTCTAGACCGAAAAAACTATTAAGAAAATCTCTAAAAGATGACCAGCATCCTCTATAAATAAACATGAAGGAATTTTCTTTCATTTATAATCGAACAGTGCTTACACAAATATTTACAAATCGACCGTCTGTTTCTTTCTCCGGCCTTATATTTTTCTTAAATATTACTTCAAATTGCTTTCATTCTAAACTAATGAATCTTGGTGGGATCCTGTTGAAGGCATGCTTATTTGCTTAGCTGTTAAGAAAATCTATAAAAGATGACCAGCATCCAATATAAATAAACATAAAGGAAATTTCTTTTATTTATAATAGAACAGTGCTTACACAAATCTTTACAAATCAACCGTGTATTTCTCTCTCCGACCTTATATTTTTCTTAAATAGTACTTCAACCAGAGGCGAAACGGAATTTGAAAGTTGCCCCTGTAATATGAAAAGAACAGCAAATATTACCAAAAAGTATTTCTGTCTCTCTCAGATTGTCTGTCTGTTTTGTTTATTTGTGTTTTTGAGCTTTTGAGGTGGGTTTTTATATTAGCGCGTCTTAATAAAAAAAATATAATTTTTATAAATAATAAGAACTAATAATAATAATAAATTTTAACTTTTTCATTCAAAAAATTATGACTTATTTTGATCTTGTAATATTTAGCCTTTTGTACAAGAAACTATATCCATTGTAACCGAAACTCACCCTCATTTCCATTAATATTTTAATATTAAGGAACTTTTAAAATTTTAATTGAAGAAATTGAAAAATATTCAATATTTTCGCTTTTTAACACAAAATCAATGTTTATTTACATTTAACTTTTCTACTTTAACCGTCTTCTGAGGGCGAATAAAACCCCATACTCAACATAATTGCAATAAAAAAGTTTTTATTTTACAATACATTTTGTTTTATTTTTGTAAAAAATAACGTAGTAATAGAATTCAACGACACTAAAAAAATTTAAATATAGCTGCAAATACGACATACGGACTTCTAAGTACGCCTTCGCCAACCACGATAAGGGTGATTATTTACTCCAGCAAAACGTTAGAACTTAAAGTAGTGCAAATGTATATTATAATTTAAAAAAAAAGAATGGCATATTGTTATTTTTATTTACAGTGTGAATTCATACCTTAATTTTAACTTTATATAAATTTAAAATTTCAAAAAATTTTGATTTTGTAATCTAAAAACTGAAAAAATGCAGTTACTTTTCTACTATTTTCTTATTATTTTTTTTATTACTATATATGTATGTACATGTATTTGCATGTATATGTAGTTCATACGATACGTTAAAGATTACCCAAATAGGCACGTTATTACCATTATCATAATTCTCCAACCGTTCCAAATATACGTCTTTCATTTTAAACATTTGGATGTTGAATCTGGCTCTTGAATTCTATGGACTAAAGGTATAAACACAAACGACATTTGACAGAAAGCTGCCAAGTTTAGAATACATATGAATATGAAGGCGATTATATTGACGGCAGAACAGAAAAATTTAAGACAACAACCTAAGCTGTTTCTCCCAACTTAAAATTACTTCTATTTTTGTGAGCGGCTAAAAGCAAAGTAGTGCTGCCAATGTAATATAAAATAATCATTAAATAACAGCTTAAAATATTTATTGAAGCCAAACGCATAATCAAAACAAAACACAATCCATGTATTTATTAATAGTAAAATTGAAATATAAAAGTTTTTTTGTTTGCGAATTCGTTTGATAAGCTCGTTAAAAAAATATTTTTTATGAATACAATAATCAATTTGTAAAAGAAATAGTTTCTCGGGATGCGGAGAACAATTTAATAATTTTTGAAATTTTTTTAAAAAAATACATAGTTCATTATTAAAGTTACATGAATTGTTCTTGTGTATATGCATATGTGAATATGCGGTGTTTATATATGTGATTTTATTTGCGTCCGTAGAAAATTCAATAGTGACACTACTGAAAAGTGTTCATAATTTAAATTGTTGTTTATTGTTTTGGTTTTTTATCAGTTGTTTCTTTTTTCTGCTCAGTTTTCAAAAAATGTAAGCAGTCGGCATACGGCAGAAAAACAGTTGGTAGAATTTTCTGTCGAACCAAGCTGTCATCTTTCGACTTTGTGTTTATACCTTAAGTACTTCAACAGTTTGAATTTTTTAATAGCAATCCCGCTAAGTTTACAACTTGAGAGACAAGTTTTCCCTCCGATGGAAGCTATAGATTAGAGTCTGTTGGTTATTCGATCATATATGGCGTTCATCTTGCCAGGGACAATTTTAATTTGGGAGCGTACAAAGCTGTGCAACTCGATAAGATCTTCCTGTTTTCCGTTGTAGTTAAGCCTGTCATCATTTGCTGGTACAAGTTTGAAGAGCAATTTTTAATCAGCTTCTCGTTGCGGTTAGGCTGGCTGTTCTTTTCCTTCGTCCAGATTTTTGACTGTAATGCGGCCTCTACACGTTGCGATTTTTCATCCAACTTTACATATAAATTGTTTTTGTACCATCGTCTGCCCAACCAGCCATCCAACATTACAATCGATTGCACAGCTTAATTAAGCTCTATAACAAATCGCAACGTGTTGGGGTCGAATAAGAGATTATTCTTTGTTATCCATTTCTTTTCTTGTTAGCAGGTCATCAACAATGTACAATTGCATTGGAGCAGTGGCGGCACTTCAAACTATAGGGAAGTCACGCACATTTACATTTTACATGTTACATTTGATAGTTCTTTTAAGTTTTTGCTGAAGTTGTAGCTTTCCCAGCACGTAATTGCAAGTGCTAATTGCCCATTACTGTTTGGAATTGCAACATTAATATGAATACAGGATATGTTTGCCTTATATATACTTATGATACTTCGACGCGTCGCGTCCTTTCCGGCTTTGATAGCGTCGACTATAATTTCCAATGACCTGTGAATCAATTAACTTCTGCGACTGGGTATAACAAAACTGGTAGGGAACACAACCCAGTGTTCAGTGTTTAGAACATATTTTTTTGTGGTTCACTCCCTCGATTTCTTGATCAGCTCATAATTATTGTGTTTAAAAACATAAGTGAAGTGCAAAAATATGAAATGAAAACAAATACGAAATAAACAAAACAAATATATACAAACAACACAGTATTTATATAGCCATGTTGTTGTTGCGAGTGTCAGTTCGATATTTTTACTGACTAGGAGGCCGCTGTTTTTCTTTCGATAATTTCTCTTGTGTATTTTTGCACAAATGTCAAAATTATTTTAATATTGATTTTTAAATTAATATTTTACTTCGGTTCATTTTATTAACACAAATATTTTCATTTTTGATAGAAACGAATATTTTTTGATTTTTTATATTAATTTTTTTAATTTTTAAATATTACGTTTTAACCTTTTAAAAACGTTTGAAATATGAACTCGTAGATTGCAAATAAAAAAATAAAAATTAATTTGTGTTTAATTTTAATTAAATCACACAATTTTTGTGTGCCACTGTTCACAACTTATTCTAACGACAACAATTGCTTTATTCGTTATTCCTTTTTTAGGCGCTTTGCGATAAACAATAACAATTATCACACAATTGTTCTGTAGATCTTTGTAACGGAGACCTTCAAACCACGACTGATTCACTTCACACGCAACGCGTCTTCACACAAGACTGACTGAACATCTACTTCGACTTTGCATGCTTTGCCTTGCCTTTTATATAGCGACGTAAACAGTCTGATGAATGTTCTCGTAGGCGAAGGTTCTAGTCTTCGCCTTTACGAGAATTCTATGAATGTAAACATGTTGTTTACAATGCTTCATACATGCTTTCTTTTTTGTTGTTTTTGTATCTTGTTTACATTCGTCCCTTCAGAGTTGTTGTTGTTTACTTGTTTATTAAGTAAACAAGTCCATTCTTTTGTTTTTGTAGCTTAACATTTTAATGTTAAACAATGTTACACCGTTTCCACTTTCGTAACACTGCCGCCCACTTAAGCCTGTTCGTCCCGAATAGGCTCATTATCTATTCTCCCATATTTCGCCAGTCACTCTTTGTAAACGGCGACCTTGATTTTTGCTCGGGGGCTGTTAGCTTTCTGTATCCTGTACACGACATCGTTTAACCTTTTAATTATTTTATAAGGTCCCTCCTAGCTGGTTTGTAGCTTCGGAGATAATCCTTTCTTCCGCGTTGTGTTGTAAAGTAGAACCAGTTGTCCCTCATGGAAGCCCTTCGTATTTGCTGCATGATCATATCTGGCTTTCATTCTATCGCTGACCATTCTTATAAGTGTGCGCACAAATTCATGAAGTTTATTTAGATTTTCATGTTTTCCAGTGTACGTGGCATCAATCTTTGCAGCGGGCTTAACACCAAACTCTAAGTCACCAAGCAGTTTTATCTCAGTCCCAAAAATAACCTTGGCGGGTGATCTAGACGTTGAATCATGGACCGCCGATCGGTATGCCAGTAGAAACCTCAGAATGTGTTCGTCCCAATCCTTCTGCTGCTCGCCGCTCACTACTTTTCGCAAGTATTCTTCTAGGGTTCCATTAAATCGTTCTACCATTCCGTTGAACTGTGGGTGGAACTGCGGCGTTAGAGTCTTCTTAATGCCGTATACCTCACATATTTCATTCAATACAGCTGACTCGAAATATCTGCCTTGATCGGAATGTATTGGAATCCCGTAGCGGCATACCCAGTTGTTTACAAAAACATTTACTACGGTGTTTGCCTCTTGATTGGGTATGGCATACACTTCCGGCCATTTGCTAAAATAATCCATCACGACGAGAACATTTCGATTCCCGGAATTGCTGACCAATATGTCATTGCACCCAATATGCTTTTGAAAGAGTTCCTTCTGCGGATATCTCAATTCTGGTAGGCCGTTTGTCCTTTTCCTTAGCTGGTATTATCTTCGCCAGGATAGTGTCGCTTTTTTGCGTTTCGAACCAGTCTTCGTTAGCTCCGATCTGCATTAACCGGATGTCGATGATGGAATCCTTCTTCTCGACCTTCACGCAATGTTTACACTCAAACTTACAAGGTCGACGTAAGAGAGCATCAGCATTCCCATGCTTTATGCCTCTTTGGTGTTCAATGTTAAAGTCGTAAGTCTGGAGGCGCTCAATCCAACGTGCTAACTGTCCTTCAGGGCTCTTAAAATGCAGCAGCCATCTCAGTGCGGAATGATCAGTCCTTAGTAGAAAATTTTGGCCATACAGGTACTTATGGTAATGTTTTATGCATTCCAGCACTGCAAGAAGCTTACGTCGATTCACACAATAGTTCCGTTCAGGCTTGGACAGCGTACGACTACAGTAGCCTACGACTTTCTCCGTACCATTGACCATTTGGGAAAGTATGCCACCAATACCATATCCGCTAGCATCACTGTCCAAATTGAATTTTTTTTCTTGGACTGGATACGCCAAAACTGGTGCAGCACACAGTAGTTATTTTAGCGTCTGGAACGCCATTCCCTGGGTCTTACCCCATTGATACACCTTGCTTTTCTTGGTGACCTCATGCAAGCTTGCAGCCACATTAGCAAAGTTAGGTACAAAGCGTCTGTAGTATGTGCATAGTCCCAAAAAACTGCATAATTCATGAAGATTCTGGGGACGAGGCCAGCTCTTTACTGCTCATATCTTATCCTCATCCGTGGATATGCCATCTGCGGTAGCAAGAAGCCCAAAATACTTCACGTGTTTTTGGAAGAATGCACATTTCTTTACGCCTTAAGGTGTTCGTTGAAAGTTCTGCCCATCACTATTATGTCATCGAGGTAAACCTGGCTAGTCTTCCAAAGCAGTCCCTTTAGTACATTTAGTACATTAGCCGTTCGAATGTGGCCGGAGCATTACAAAGTCCAAATGTCATGACTTTAAATTGCCACAAGCCGCTGTTCGCACTGAATGCAGTTTTCTCCTTGTCTTTGTCTGCAATCTCCACCTGCCAATATCCGCTTTGTAGATCCAATGTGAAGAACCACTTTGATCCAGCTAGCGTGTCGAGCGTGTCGTCAATTCTCGGTAGCGGGTAACTATCTTTTTAGTAACGTCATTTGGCTTCCTGTAGTCTGCGCAGAACCTTGTACTACCATCGTTCTTTTTAACCAAGACTACAGGTGAATTCCACGGACCCGATGACGGTTCAATTACCCCGCTCCTCTTCATATCGTGGACTAGCTCCTTAATCTCATTAAGCTTCGCCAGTGGTATGCTTCTGGGTGCCTGCTTACTCGCTTCGTCAGTACCAATTTCATGTTTGACCATGGCTGTTCTACCTTGACTCTTATTGTTTGTGGCAAAAGCGCAAGCTTTTTAGCAACTCTTAGCAACTTTTTGGCTTTATTTTTCTCTGGAGCTGCTAGACTTGCTACCCATTTCTCCGCATTTACATCGAATTCCCGTTGGTCATTGGCTGACATTTAGGCAGGTTCCGGCAATCGTTCACTGTTTATCAAGGCACCTAATGGAGCACATTGGCCCACCTCGGAGTTCTTACTGATGAATTTTTCCTGTCCTGATAGATTCAGCACTCTCACCGGGACTATTCTATGTTCGGTGGATTTGGCGAGGGTCTCTGCTGACAACAAATCCGTCTGAATTTCTGCTGGTTCAACAACCCACAAGCGGTTTTCCTCACAATCCCCTTCCGCACGCGCCCATATCAACGATTCACTGTGAGGTGGTAATTTGTGTCCTTCGGGAGCAACTAACCTTCTGGCGTGCACCTGATGTTTCTATCCTACGTCAAGAGGTATCTTCATATTTCGCCAATTCATTATCTGTTGGCCCATATTCAAATTGATGCCATGAGCTATTATAAAATCTGCACCAATGATTACCCCGTCCACAATATCGGCAACAATAAAGACATGATTTACACAAATGTTGGCTATAGTCACCTTCGCCTCTGTCTTCCCGTGGACAGTGGCAGACTCTCCGGTAGCTGTCCGTAGTCGTACAGTACTCAGTACCTCACACTTCCCCTTGACTACATCTGGTCTGATGATAGACTGTGTCGCACCGGTGTCTATAGTGAAGGTGTGTTGTCTGCTATTTATATACTCTCACGCCGTAAGGTTGTTATTTTGTTGCATAACTGATATGGAGATTGTGGGGCCCTTACTTGTGGGAGCCAGCACTTGCCCCTCAGTGCCAGCTCGTTTTAGTTTAACGGGGACTCTTGTGAAGATGGTTGGTAGTTCACGCGTTTATTATCCCTGGCTGGTGAGACAAATCTTGACCGTTTGCGTGGCGCTTTTCATTTTTTTTTTGAAATGACTGCTCTTTCCATAATTAAAACATTTAAGTTTGGCCTTCTGGCGATTTTCCACCAAACTTGCCGCATCATTTCTTTAAATTTATCCACAAGGCATTCGTCTTCCTCCACGACCCCCATTTTTCGCACCTTGCTTACTTGTCGTCTGGAAATCATGCGAGCGGTCTCCTGGGCTAGTGCAAAGGCGACGGTCTCAGTAAAGGTTGTCTTTTGGGTGAAATATAGCGCTAGTTTGATGTCTGGGTCACGTATACCGTTAACAAATGCCTCGGTTTTAAAGTTATCTATCAACGAGTCGTTTTCTCCGCGGTATGTGAGCTGCACTAACTTCTCGATTTCCATTGCAAATACCTGAAGGGACTCATTAGCCTTTTGCGCACGGCACCTTAACTCCATGCGGTACAGTTCCCGTTTGTGCTCGTCGCCGAATTTTCGCTGTAACGCCATCATTAAGTCATCGTAGTTGTTCCTGCGGCTGGCTGGCATCGTCTCTAGAATCTCGGCTGCGACACCTTTTAACGCCAAAATCAGTTCCAAAGCCTTCTCCTCGTTGTCCCATCCGTTTCTGCTGGCTACTGTTTCGAATTGGAATTTCAATACGGATACGGGCGAGCTACCATCAAAGTAAGGTGATCCTACCGATACTTTTTGATGCGACTCTCACTGGTTCCAGTCGCTGGCTATGGAAGTTGTAGATCTTCACCTCTATCATAACGAGTTTTCCGTCAAAGATTGTTTTCAAATTGATCACCTTTTCCTCGACACCAGTAATCCTTTTGTCGACCGACTCCCGTAGTTCCTGCAGCTTCTCCGTGTTGGCCTCAAGTTTCCTTTCAATTCTTTCCAATAATTTTGCTTGCATTTTGTCCATTTTCTGATCAGTTTCTTTTCGAGACTCAGCAAGTAGGTTTTCCATTCTCTGATCAGTATCTTTTCGAGACTCAGCCAGAAGTTTTCGATTTTCGGCTCTAGAAGCTTCTTGCGCCTCAGTCTGTAGTTTTTCATTTGTTCCGTCATAGCGGCTAGCAACGAATTTATGTCCAAAACGCTGGGGGTTACAGGGGCCTGTAACACTCGTTCCTCCGCATTTTCGAAATCGTAAGAATCGATTTCGATGCCCTGATGCTGAAGTTTCTCCCTTAACCGCCTCTGGAGTTCATTTTTCGTGCCCGTTGTTGGCAGTTCTAATTTACCCAAATCTTGTTTAAGCCGTTCCACTTTTAGTTCGGAGAGTTTAATTTTATTTAGTTTTTTATTATTTATTTATATTTACTTTTAGATTTTGCAATCCCACTTCTGACACCAATTGTTACGTTTTTACCTTTTAAAAACGTTTGAAATATGAGCTCGTAGATTGCAATAATAAAAAAATAAAAACAAATTTGTGTTTAATTCTAATTAAATCCTTTATTAATCACACAATTTTTGTGTGTCACTGTTCACAACTTTTTCTAACAACAACAATTGCTTTATTTGTTATTTCTTTGTTTATGGCCTTTGCGATAAACAATAACAATTATTACACAATTGTTCTGTAGCTCTTTGCAACGGAGATCTTCTAACCACGATTGGTTCACTTCAAACGCAACGCGTCTTCACACAAGACTGACTGAACTTCTACTCCGACTTTGCATGCTTTGCCTTGCATTTTATATAGCGACATAAACAATCTGATGAATGTTCTCGTAGGCGGAGGTTCTAGTCTTCGCCTTCACAAGAATTCTATGAATGCAATCATGTTGTTCAAGCCTCAGTTAGTCTGCCGTAACGTAATGTAATGTAATGTAACAGAAACGTCTACTGAATGTAAAAATGTAAGTGCAATTATGGAACGGAAAAACGTGTCATATGTTTTTATGTGTATAAAACAACAAAAGAAATAAACAAACATAAATAAAGAAATATAAATTGCAAAAAGTGGAAGACAAAATTGTAGACATGGATTTAGGAGACATGTTTTTGCGTTTGAGTTTTTTAAATGTTTTAAAAATGTATAAGAAGCTAAAAATAAAAAACCCGATTAATTGGGACTATATAATATCAGGCTATAACACAAAAGTTTTAATGGAAATGAAAGAACTGGATGAAGAAGAATTTTTTAAACATACAATAATGTGTTGTAATGCATTTAATTTATTATTATATTATTATACTTTTTATAACTTTTAATATGGCGCCTTTTGTTTTTCTTTAACTCAGCTGTCGTCAGCTGTTAACCAGTGTTATCAATACAGATTTTTTAGATTCATATCAACGATTTTATATTTGTTTAAAGGTACTTATTAAAAGTTTTATATACCATTTCTGTAAACCAAACAATTTCACCTTCACACAAACAAAAAATTTAATGCTGTTGTTTATATTTTCTACATAAGCAAGTGGAATCGTTTATCCTACAGAAATAGGTTAGGTATTTCGGAAATCATATTTCTATGAATGTTAAAACGTTTTTATCGTCTCTAATAAAAGTAAAGGTAATATGCAAACTGAAATGCTTTTCGAACGTTAAATTAGTTAAAAATGGATAACTATATTTTTCTAATTTAAAGTAAAAATAATCTCTACCTACATAATGCAATAGTGAAATAGTGTATTTTTATTTTAAATTATTAAAGCTAGTAATGAAATAAATTATAATTTAGGTTTTATTTAAATATGTAAAGAGAATTCCACATACAGACAAATATAACATGCGTACAAAATTTAAATTCTGTTTATAATTTCAATTTCCAGTTTTGGTGGTTTTTAATATTGACATGTTGTTAACACTGCTAAACAGATATCACGTAAAAATGTAAGAACATTCTATTTTTTACAGATTCTTACGTTCCGGTTACGTTACATTACATTTCTATAACCATTCTTATTGCTTTATACATAACAAAAACGATCAGCTGTTTCATACTGTTGCGGCTACATTCCATTACGGCAGAGTAACTGAGGCTTTACATTCAAACATTCTTTCTTTTTTGTTGTTTTTGTATCTTGTTTACGTTCGTCCCTTCAGAGTTGTTGCTTAGTTGTTTATTAAGTAAACAAACCCGTTGTTTTGTTAAAAATTTTAAAATGTTAAACAATGTTACACCGTTCCCACTTTCGTAACAATATATTTAAATTTCTCGATTCGATCCCTCTCTTTTTGAATTTTGTTTCGGAATTTTTCGCTAACCCTTTTTTGGAGATTTTTAAAGTTGTATCGTTAATATTTCTATAAATTTGTAAAATTATAAGTGGGAGTTTTATTTAGTTGTATTTAAGCTTTTAATTTTCTTCGATTTTTTGGATTTTTTCCCAATAAATTAGAAAAATCCGAATTTTGAATAAATGGCCCAAAAACCAACCCCTTTAACCACTTACCACAGTGGAGTTTCAGTGGAATTTCCCCGGCCTCCTGTACATAATCGAAATGCAGTGGATAATGATCCATCGGCCTCCTCTGCTGACCGTTATTTTCGAAATTTCGCCAACAGTTCTTCTAGGAATCGCCCATATTAATATAGAATTGGATAATACGATGTCTTCTGGTAGACTCAGTATCCCAGGCTACTTTCATCTCTCGAATATTATAACGGATGATAGAGCTTTCAACCTATACGGCATTTACCCACAAGCTCGTTAGCGAAGTGTGCTGATTTTGATGCACCCGATCTCCCACACAACTTAAACATACCCATATTGATTTGATATTGGGTAGAGATGTACACTCCCAGATAATGCTTTCTATATATTTTATTTATTTATTTCAAGTCTATGGAAAATCCTTACGGACTATTACATTTCATATCCTTACTACTATTTCAACATAAAAAAACATGTTCAAGAAAAGAAAAGCAAACATTGAAGTTATTAATTGAGTTTAATTGTAAAATTATAGCTTTTTTAATCGATTCAAAATTTTTGCTAAAATCTATATGAAGGTAAAGATTATTAAAATCATTACAGATTCTACGAAATGGATCGAAGTTCGCCTAGTTAGTTGTGTAATATTTTATATTTATGAAATTATAGTATCTTGTTGGACGAACAGGCACTCTTATGTTAAATTTTTCCGGAAGAAATTGAAAGTTGATAACACCATTAATCAGCTTCATGCGAAAGACATCATTTATCGTTTTATGACGGCTTTTTAAAGATGGTAATTTAATGAGTGCTAAGCGTTTTTCATAAGAAGGTAACCTTTTATTAGGATCCCATCCTAAACCACGAAGACAAAATAGTAAGAACTGTATTTGAACTGATTTGATTTTGTTAGAATGTACAGCGTATTGAGTTTTCCATATTACAGATCCATATTCAAGAATTGGGCAAACCAGTGTGGTAAATAATTGTTTGGTCACATAAGGGTCAGAAAACTCTTTAGCTTTACTAACAGTTGATGTAATATGATTTCTGAAGTGCAATTTACAATCGAAAATTATTCCTAAATTGTTAAAGGAATTAACTTGTTTAAGAACAGCGCCATTCATTGTATAAAATCCATTGGTTGGAGACGATCTAGTGAAGCACATATATTTATATTTTTCAGCTCCATTAAATTAGTACTACACCAAGAGGTTAAGTAGTTAATATCATCTTGTAGATGTACTTGGTCCTCAATGCTGTTAAATGATAAAAATATTATAACATCGTCTGCATATATTAATGTGTTTGAGTTTTTCTGTTTACTAAATGCGACTTAATCCAGTTTAGTAATGATGAACTAAATCCAAGTTCATTGAGCTTATGAACTAGTAAGCTATGATTTACTTTATCAAATGCCTTTCTGAAATCATTATAAATAACGTCAGTTTGTTTGCCAACAATAAGTCCATCATTTACCATCATTTAGAATTACTCTTGAAATTGATTTCTACTTTATTTAAGTAGATGTAATAAGCCCTTTGGTTGGCGATGGTGTATTCAGATCTTCCTAAGCAGTATTTGGAATAATTTATTATTGATCTAGAGTATACACAGGCGTTAATACGCTTAATTACGAATTTTCCAAACTCGTCTATATTTTTCAAGTTCACAAATTACAATAATTCCATACTCACTCTTTTGTTAATATTTATGTAATATTTCTTACACAAAACGTATTTATAAAACGAATTAACAAAAATTAATTGTTTTATCTGAAAACTTGAATTTTTCTCCTAAGACAAACTGGAAGTAGTTTTTTCTATTCTTTTGGACAAGTAACACATTTATCTCTTTGAGTGGAGGCCATTTTCGACGGTTTTGTAACCCTTAATATGGAGCTCTAATATATTTGTTCACTTTCAACTGTACTTTAAGCTTCTGAATACAACTGCCTCCCTTTCCAAACTACCCTTTGGTTTTGTTGTACCTTTGTTATACTGTACCACTGTACCACGAAACGATTCTTTAAATTTTAATCAGATTTTTTGGTGCCAGATTTAAACATACAATGTATTAATTTCGACATTGGTGTTGTCTACCATTATTAAAGAGCTTGTTCAAAATGATTTGTCAGGACGCAGTATTACACATCTCAGTTCTGCTATTTAGTTATTTTTTTAACTAAATATTTCTGTAATAATTTTCCAATAAATAAAAACAATTTAAAAAATTTTTTTAAAACTGAAAGGAACACTAAAATTTTGTGAGTGTAAGCTTCAATTTTGGCACACTTTTTCCATCATTTCTACTGGTATCTCACGAATGCCTACTGGAATACGGTCTTCTAGAGGCTTACATTGTGTCTGACTGCTTCCAATATATGAAAGGTTTTATACGTATCGATACAAAAATAGTCCAATAGGGCAAATCACAAAATTGCAATTTATTGAAGCATAAAATTTCAAGAGCTTCAACCAATAAGAATATATTTTAAATAAAACCAATCAAAAATTGAAAATTTTTCATAATAAAATTTTTTATGAACAAAAACTAAGATTTTTTATAAACCGAACAAAATTCATATGTAATTAATGCGATTCTGCCTCTGACTGCTTTCATACCGAATTAAGCAATTCTTTTTGCTGACGTAAAAAACTGAAAAATGAGCCTCGTCAGCGAAGATTTTATTTTGCTAATAACATTCTTTGATTTGTAAGCGTTGTTCGTTTGTAAATCCTATGAATGGTAAAGTAGAAAAACGTTGGGAATAGCCACTTGCATTGAATCATTATTTTTACACAGAGAACCAAATACAAAAAAATATTGCTTCACATTTTACTTCATCTTTAAATTACATAACAGTTCATATAACATTTCTGGAAAATCGGTATAGAAGTACATGAATTCTGTTTTTACAGGTAGAACGTATTTACCAGATTTTACTATATACATGATTACTGTTTTCCTATTTTCCTGTATAAATATTTCCTTTTTTTATCACATACAATAATCTTTAGTTTAAGACTCGTTGCACAGTTCATCGCAATGTTCATGCAGTGAGGTAGAACCTCTGCTGTAAAGTGTTTCTAAATGAAATTATTAAATTACTCGAATCTTTTTTAGATTCAATATTTATGAATGAAAACGTACACTTACGCATGACAAAAATAAAAACAGCATGATGTTCCTGACAAAAATTAATACGTTGAGCGCACAAGCTACATACATACAACTACATACATACATTATTTTCTATATGAGTTGAATTCAACCGAGAATGCATGTAAATAATTTTGCCACTTCCGCAATGATTTTCAATTCATTTATTATATAATAAAAAAATGCCAACTTATATTCTCGAACTAATTTTTTCCGTTAATTTCATTATTATTGTTGGTTTATTTTTTGCCAACAACTTTAATACATCTTTGCGGATAAGTAATGCATATATGTATGTAGCTATGTAAATGCTATCATTAGATCAGGGATTACCATTTCATAGCACAATTGTGCTGAGTGAATTCACACACATTGCTTATGCTCTCTCATTTAGTCGCTGATCAGACCGTGGCGAGTGCACATGTGGGCGGATGCTATGACATTTTTTTTAGGTTTACACTCAAAAAATATTTTAAGTTGTAAATATATTAAAAATGCTTTTATTAAAATCCAATGTCTTATATGTTCTTAAATGACATTTTAAGACATTTAAATGATAAGGAAAGGGAACAGCTTTTTGTAGACATAAAGCATTTTTTTTTTGAAAAATTGGAAGGTTTTTTATTAGTGGGTGAGGAAATTTATGAACCAAAGTAGTTCCCACCAAATATCTAAAAAAAACAATCCCTAATTTTCAAGTTAAATATGTATAACTTTATGTATGTTGATGAAAAGAAATTCAAATTGGCGTAAATTACTAACACTTTTCTTTGACAGTAAATGAATAAAATCACTCAATTTATTTTCACTCACTTACTCACTAATACACAATCAAAAAATTTTTGGTAACCCCTGCATTAGATGTAAATTATGTATCCTATCTTTTTTATTTATTGATTATTCCTTAGAAGAAACAACTTAAGTGCCGATTAGCGACACCTCCATATAACGTATCATAACGTAATTTTGTTTTTAACATATGAAGAACAATGTAAATGCTTCACGTTTTTACGTGATATTTGAACATGAGTGATAGGACTAAACAGAGTTGCGTTGCGGCACCCTTTTTTTAAATTTGTACATCTATATAATGATTTTGTTAAATTGTAATTAAAATAATAATAGGTAGGAAGGTAGAGGTGGCTGCCCATCCAAGAGAATTGGAAGGACACATTTAGGCCTCAAAGGGCCCATGGTGTTACCACAGTCCTTCGTTATCCCCTAGCCTCGAAGCACTCGGAGCTCCTGATGAAGAGATTTAGGCTGCTAATGGCAATCCTTGAGAGTTTCTCCAGATTATCCATGTAGTAAAAACCTAAGTACTTCTTTCTCCTCTGACATGCTGGCATGTACCCAGCAGGTGAATGACAATTTCCTCCTCCTCCTCATTTCTGCAGAAATCGTAAGCAGCTTACGCAGAAATCGTAAGCAAGGTGTCCAAGACCAATGCGCCTCGCATGCGTACCCATAATGCAATGCCCCGTAATGACCCCGACAACACACTGAGCTAGCCCCTTTGGAGTTTCAGCAGATCCTTTGTACGCCCTTCATTCAGTTTTGGCCAGATTGTACGCGCCGTTCTATCCGTGTTCGAGGCAGCCCATTTGTCGTTGACGGAATCTATGTCTACAGGTTCTCATAGGGATACCCAGAGTCGAGAATTCATTGTAGAGTTCGATGGTCATGTCCCGCCTGGCAAGTTCATCAGCTCTGCAGTTACCTGGAATACCAATATGCCCCGGTACCTATGTGATATGGACATCATATCGTTCCGCTATCTCATTGAGAGAACTGCTACAACCGTACACCGTCTCGGAGTTCATCACATTGGAACTTAGAGCCTTAATAGCCACCTGGCTATCAGAAAGTATGGTGCTGTTCCGCTTGGAGATGTTTCCTTTAATAATTTTCGCCGCAGCCTGTATTGTCGTCACCTCCTCCTGAAAGACGCTGCAGTGGTCTGGCGGTCTTATAGACTAGGCAATTCCAGCCGATTCCAAAAAAATTTGCGAGGCCAATATCCAAATCATACCACTGTCCAGTCGCCCAGAGACGCTTATTCATTTTAGCCGCCAGTCCCCTACAGAAGAGGTCAAGAGGAAATGATGTCGCCGTATTAGGTTCGAATTAGTTTTCGTATCAAGAAATTCCCACCAAAATAGGCGTCTATACAAGTCAAGTTACAAGCATACAAGCTGTTACGGCACGACATAAAAGAGCCGGCTTTAAATAAAATACAAAATTTTTAAGAGCACTGCTGGTGCAATAATCTAGTAATTTATCAATTTATCCTGAGCGCTTTACAACAATTTTGTAGGCTTACGTGCTTTTTACCGACTAAAAAATTGATTTTCTAATTGATAACTGGTAACTTCAGATGCCTATGTGATACATAAATATGTATCGTTATAATTAATAACTAGTTCTCTTCTACGCATTTCAAGAAGAAAATAATGTATATAATACAAAATATAATTACAGTTAGCAAATATTTGCTATTTTAAGAATTTGCAAATCTAAGACTTTTAATAGGAAGTATCCCATTGTAAATATTTGAACAATATTTAATATTATAGTGATTTATGACATTAGTTTCGTTTAAATAAACAATAAATGTGAATAAATTAATAAAATCATTAAAAATAAAACATATTTATTACCAAGTAGATGTCGGCGGCAATATTCTCCCCATCGTAAATGAATCCGTGGACGAGTTTACCCTTCATTATTGGCGACATCTAGTCTTGCTATCTTTACCGTTGGTTAGTTTGAACCTTCATCTGACGTACCTGACTATCCGTTGCTACGATTTTGCGTTTTGGCCAACAATGCCTCGGAAGGTTTTCATTAATTATGATGACGATATCACCAACTCGTAGTGGAATTATGTTTTCATGCCATTTACCTCTTCTGATAACTGTTGGTGTATATTCTTTTATCCAACGATGTCAAAACTTATTTGCAAATAGCTTAGTTTGATTCCATCGTTGTCGTAAATCAAGTTCTTTGTAGCTAATGGGCTTGAGGCCACTTGAATAGCCCAATAACAAATGGTTTGGTGTAAGTGCCTCATCGTCGCACGATTCCAGTGTCACAAAAGTAAGAGGTTTTGAGACTTTAGTATGATCAACTTGAGGACTAAATATTTTAGATGCACTTATGGAGTTTATGCCATTATCGGTGTATATTTCTCTGGGAGTTCCTATTCGAGCCATAAAATTTTTAATACACATAACACAGGAACTAGTATTGAGACTGTTTGCAATTTCAAGATGTACTGCTCTTACAGTTGGGCAAGTAAATAAAACACCCCATCTTTTCTCTCTTCTGTCCACGGTGACGTAAAGCGGTCCAGAGAAATCTATTCCCACAAATATAAACGGTCTTTCGAAACTGGCTAACCGAGCAGGTGGTAGTGCTGACATTTGTGGTATAACTGGTGCGACATTTGCATTTTTGCACTTTTGACAAGATTTCCTTACGCTTTTATACTGTACTCGTAGCTTAGATATGTAATATTTTCTTTTAATATTGTTGATGACGGTCTCATGTGACATATGATGAAATATTTCATGTACATAGCGAACTATTAAAAATATCACATGGTGATTGGTAGGCAGTATTATCACATCTTCATAATATAGGAATGATGCACGACATTTAGCTCTTAATACTTCCTTGTCATCTAGGAATACATTTAAAGATATTAGTTTACCGGTTTTTTCAATATACTTACCCTCTTTTAAATAACATATTTCTTCACGAAATTTGCTATGCTGTGCTTTTCGGTATAATACGGACCTTGCACGTTGTAGTATTTCGAATGAAACTTCTGTTGGCACCTTCCTTTTTTCACATCGTGCTTTAAGCTTATCCAAGTAAAGTATAAAGGTAGCTACAGCTCTGTAAGGTATTTTCCAGTTGGAAACATTCTTAACGTTAAGTAAAATGTTAATTTCTTCTCCATTAATGAGTAGTAAACGATGTCGAATTTCCTCTTGATTACATTCGCCCAAATTTTTGCAAGTTGGCCATGTTGACATAACTTCCTGAAGAAATTTAGGGCCAGAAAACCATAAGCAGAACCTTTGTTCTAGATCCTCCGGGTTCATTTTGGAGGGTACCCATCGCCATTGCGTTACTTCTGTCATTTCTAATATTTCCCCAACACGATGCATAACAAATTGTTGGAACCGTTTGGAATCCATTCCTAGCCACCATAGTACGATTTTAGAATCGGTCCAAAAATACTTCGCAATGGAATTTATACGTACAATATTTGCTAACTTTTTGGCTAGCCTAACACCCACAACAGCAGCTTGTAGCTCCAATCTTGGTGTGGACATGGGATTTAATGGAGCAACTTTCGACTTGCCTGCGATCTCCTAGATCTTTTGGCTTCTGATCTTGGGAATATCCATCCTGTAGATTGTTGACGACCTCATTGCAATTTGAAGACCAATTTCGAATATGGAAACCTGCGGAAGCATGAATAGATTTTATTTGCGACGCTAATTCGATGGCTTGCTGAACGTTGTCTACACTATCGATGAAGTGGTCTACGTAATAATTATGCTGAATAGATTATATTGCCCGTGGAAACTTTTCTTTGAATTTTTCAGCATCGAAGTCTCGTACATAATGTGCTATGCATGGGGCACACGGGATACCAAATGTTAAAGCTCGCATTACATAAACACTTGGCTTATAAATGTCATCATTTGTTCCCCACCATAGGAGTCTCTGGGCGTGCATATCGCTCTGTCGTACGTTTAATCGCAAACTGCAACTCTTCCTACACGAAAATTCAGCAATACATCAAATAACGATTTTATCAGATCGGGTCCCCTGCTTATAAAGTCATTAAGAGATGATTCTTATCTTACCGGGCTTGATGGGATTTTTTATAATAAATATTGGGAGATACCACATTTAAACAGTTTTGATCATATCCTCTTTACTTAACTTTACGGCATAACCTTTCTGCAGCAAATTATCAATTTGATTTTGTAACATTTTTAAATCGGGTTGCTTTTGAAATTTTCTTTTTAGGCATATGAGGCGCTTGTAAGCGTTATTGTAGCTTCCAGATAGAACACGAACATCATTTTTCCACAATAACCCAATTTCAAAGTGTCCATCAATTTTCTTGCATATGGCCTTCAAGATCTCCATTTATTTCTAATCTTCTAAACATAGCAATGACGCTTTTGGTAATTTTTCTATATTGAAACTATATTTCACCATTTTATTATGCAAATCATTGTAATGCTTTTTACATTCACTGTGATGAATGTTTAGCCACTCACCTTGGCTAGAGAGTCTACTATAGCCGTGAATTGTCCAGCCTAACCGCGTTTTTGGGGTAATTGGTTGATTCCACGGTCGTTCACGGATCTTTAGCGGCACTGCGACACTCCAATTGTTTAAACCAATTAAAATACTCGGCCTCACTTTTTCAAAAGACAGTATGGGAAGTGCTCTTAAATAGGGATAGTTTTTACCATATCTTTCATATTTAATGTCTGCTGGGATAGATCTAAATTTTCAACCGTATGCACACACTGAAGTGTAAATTCATCACCATAGTTTATATTTGCAATATGTAGCGACGTTTTTACAGATGCTTTTTGGTGGTATTACCGGTCCATCTTAAGCATAACGACTGCTCTTCACCATCAAGATCAAGTAGATCAAAAACCTCTTTTTCGATTAACGACACAGGCGAATCTTCATCAAGAAATTCATATGTATTAATATATCCACTTCTTTTATAAAGACGAATAGGCAATATTCTGAAAATTTAGTTTTGATTTTGACCCGTCGTAGAGTGTGAGTTAATTGTTTCACTGATAGTGTTATTTTGTTGGGTAGTATTGTTCTGTCGCGAAGACGAGTTAGATGCGTTCGAATATTTATATAGCAATTTATGATGCTTATTACTGCAGCCATCAATACCGCATTCTTTCCTGACAAATCATTTATTTTTGTGTTTATTCACACAATGACGACACACATTGTTTTTCTTTACTATATCCCACTTTTTATCCAAAGAAAACTTTTTGAATTCTTCGCAAACTGCTACTTTATGCTCACTATTGCACACAAAACACTTCAATTTAAATGTCTGTCGCTCTTCAGTATGTGTACTTATATTAGCATTTTTAATAGTGGGTAGGACTGAAACAACTGTGCTCGCAGCATCAGCGATTTGAAAAATCCAATCACTAAATATTTTCAATATAGGTAGCTTATTGTCTTTTGGGTACGTGGCCCAGCTTAATTTATATCGGGTAGTCAGCTTGTCAACTACTTCCTCTACTAACATAGGGTTATTTATATAGTCATTCATTTTGCAGACCTGGTGGAATACATATTTTTTACAAAATCAACGCAAAATCAATCATCGACTCCAACTTATCCTTTGGTGGGGGTATTTTTCTCGCTTTTTCAATTACTTGCTCTGAAATATGTTCAGGCCGTCCAAAACACATTTTTAAAGTATAAATTATTTCCGGCATCTTTACCAAATCCCTTGACATTCCTTTAAGACAGGCTTGAAACCGTATCAAATTTTCTGCATTTGAGTAACCTGCCAACTCTGTACTATTTTGAAGGTGCTAATAAATAACGGCCATTCCTCAGGATACCCGTTCAAATGCGGTAAATTGCTAGGAATTGCATGGCGAGAGGCCAGTTGTGATTGCGTAGGACCAGAAACAAAGTTCCAATTATAAGTCTTGTTAGAAGGGTTTTTCTCAAACTCACCTTTTTCACCAATTTGGGATAACAGTTAATATCTTTCGAGATATTCTTGTTGTAAACGTTGCTGCTCCTCCAAAAATTTTAGCTGTAAATCCACTTGCGTTGTAAAAATCGCATTCTGTTGCATTGGGTCTGACTTTTGTTTATTCGCATTATATGGCAATGAACAAGACGGTCTTCTTGGAGAAGAGTTGTTGATGTTTACTTGGCTGTAAAATGGGAAATTTATTTTTGTGTTCATATGTACCGGCGATGTTGCAACTGCATTGCTTGATGGTAAAATCCTATTGCCGATTTCTCCTGCGATCGTACTAGCTAGTTGCCGGTTCTTTTTTGAAGTCGTTGGTGACGACGTTGCCTGCGGCTGCTTTGATAGACCCATAGAATTGGCTACAGCTGGATTGTTACTTAAGCAACTTGCTTCGCCGCTGTTGGAATTGCAACCTTCACAACTCCAACTGATATCAGCAACTCCACTGTTCACTGCAACACAATCATAATGATACCACTGATCACATTTGTCGCACTGTACCATGCGATTATTATCCACTGCACTGCATTTTTTGCAGTTGTGGTCAGTTATTACGTCTTCGTTTTCAGACATTATATTTCCACTTTATTTTTTTACTTTTAGCGAGAAGCTTTACCACGTAGGTATATTTACTTTTTAATTCTGTGTCCTTTACTTTTTTAAACGAAAATTGTTTTAAATAATTGTTACGGCACGATATATAAGAGCCGGCTTTAAATAAGAGCACCCCTGGTGCATTAATCTAATAATTTATTTATTTTTCCTGAGGACTTAAAACAATTTTGTAGGATTTTGTGCCTTTTACCAACTAAGAAAAAATTTCTAATTGATAACTGGTAACTTCAGATGCCTATGTGATGCATAAATACCGTTATAAATAATAACTAGTTCTCTTCCACATATTTCAAGAAGAAAATAATGTATATAATACAAAATATAGTTACAGTTACCAATTATTTACTATTTTAAGAATTTGGAAGTTTAAGACTTTTAATGGAAAGTATCCCATTATAAATATTTGACCGATATTTAATATTATAATGATTTATGAAATTAGTTTCGTTTAAATAAACAATAAATGTGAATAAATGGAAGCCATGGAAGCCTTTTCGATTCTGTTAACAATGTTCGGTTTCCAAGTCAGCTTCCTATCCAGGGTAAGTCCTAGAAAGTGTGCCTCTTTCTGAGTTTCAGTTCCATCCCGATTAGTTTCAGTGGACGAAAAGGAGGTGGTTTGTACTTTCTCATAAAGAATACTACTTCCGTTTAATAGCCAATCCACAATCAGATGCCCACTCGCTGACACTCTTCAGAGCCAGTTGCATCCTATCTCTGATAGTATCGACAAATCTGCCGGAGGCAATTGCTTCCCATCCATTCCGTCCCAGCATCACTAGTAGCTCTTTTATTACCAGATTCCATAAAAGAGGAGAAACTACTCCACCTTGTGGAGTTCCCCTCCCTATAGAGCTGGTCCTTCTTGAGCCCGCCAGTACGGGGTAGATTGTTCTCCTGCAAAGTAGCTCAGATATCCAGTTCACCATAGTGGTCTTTACACCTGATCTTAGTAGCGCTCCGGATATAGTGCGTAGTTCCACATTGTTGCAGGCCCCTTCTATGTCTAGGAACGTAGCTAGAGTGTATTTCTTCTGTGCCAGCGATTTCTCTATCCTGCAAAACAGACTGTGTAGGGAAGACTCAACAGATCTTCCCTTGTTTTATGTGTGCTGACCCCTGGAATGGAGACTTGCGTCCAGGATCTAACGCAGATCAACATCAACAAGTTTCTCCATGGTCTTCAATAAGAATGAAGACAGACTTATGAGCCTGAAGTACTTAGGGAGTATCTTCCAGCCTTCACCACTCTACACCATTCCAAATACAAATACTACAAATATTGGCGACAAGATTTTCTCCAAGTTTCAGACGTTGCAAGAGGGCCGGATATATCCTGTTCGGTCCCAGATATTTAAATGGTTTAAATCCGTCTATTGCCCATTTTATTGCGTTCGTATTGCGTATCCCAGTCCTGTCCCGGTGGTAAGTGGTATCCACAAGAGCCATCATCCCTTTGCAGCACACTAGGTACAAATGATGTCGTTAAGAGAATTCTCCTTAGTCTTGAAGTTTCTTTGATAGTTTCCATATTGCCACGGAAATTTCTCCACGAGTCCCTCTTAGCTCGTCTTAGAACCCTCTTTTAATTTCCAAGAGACACTTTATAACCCCTTCAATGAAGCGAATTTCCGGATTTTCTCGCCACAAGTCCCCTTGGAGGCGCTTTCCTCGATAAGAGCACAACACAAAATGAGTTCTGTTCTTTATTGACAACAATGCTTAGCCTAATTTTAGGGATGATGCAATCGTTACATAATATTACATTATACAAAAAAGAACAAATAACATTTATAGAGAGAACATAAGATAACTGTGCTTAAACTAACTTGAAATATCATAACTTAACATAGCGTGAGAAAGACTGCTTATATGCTAACTTAAATTATGTTACATAAACAAAAGATGATACAATAGTTGCTTAATATTACGTATAAGTATACAAAGAGAGAGAGTAAATATAAACAATTAAATTTGCATTATATAACATTTGTTAACATAGAGAGAGGAAGAGTGCTTATGTATTAGCTAAAACTATGTTACATGAAAAGATGATGCAATAGTTGCTTAACATTGCATATAAATACATGAAAGTAAAAAGGCATATATACAAATAAAGACAAATATGTACAGTTACTGCCAAGAGGACGCATGATGGACAAAGGGACTATACACAAATATATTGACTACACATAGGACATATTTTTTTGAAATATTTCCATTGAAGTGGAAAAATTGGCATTTGAATAACATCATACCTGATGTCCAGTTATATGTTTGAGCTACTGTATACGTATTTTGAGTGACGAAGTGGTACGAATTCCGTTTTTGGTACTTTCTAATGGTATATATTAATATTTTAAATTTGTACATAAAAAATGATTTTTCTTTAATTATTATTATGATTGTAATGTATATAAAAACCTTTAAAATTTTTAAATACATATTCTTGTTATTCTAATGTGCATAAAGAATTATAAGAGTATTTTTTATTGTTATTATTCTAGCTAGAAGTATTGTTTTGCAATTTAATAAAAAAAAAAAACAAAGAAATCGCTTTGAATAGAAAAATATTGGACAGATTACTAATGTGTAAATTCCATAAATATTGACTCAGATTGAACCAAATATGTAATATTCTATAATATTAGAAGAATAAATATTTATAATCACATAAAACTTAAGAAGCAAATATAACTTTTTACAATTAAGGCCTAATTGGTACTTCCTGAATTTTGTATTACTTTAACAACATTCATCACCGTACTGAACAGCTGATTTCGTGTAAATATATGTATATGAATTTATTTGTATTGCGTTGTGTTCATATGTGTGTTTTGCTTTGTGTTCTGTTTCGTGATTATTTACATTCCTCATTGACAGATGTCACGTTTTTAACGTTTCTAAAACTACTCAAACGTTCTTACTCTAACGTATGTTACGTTTTTACGAATTCTATGATTCGCTAACCGAGCCTTTAGTCTCGAACAGTCACTTTTCGTATATTTTACTGATGAAAAATATAGTGTTGCCAGAAGTAAAGCTCGTCGTGAATTTACGAGTTTTGTTGTAGAAATTCGCATTCCCAGACATCGGAAGTATCAGTAGCGTACTGTCAATATTTTTCTCAAAAATATCAGAAATTCTGTAGTGCTTTGTATACTGTATTGTATTGTACGAAAATAGATTGAAAACGTTTATTGTTACGCCTTCAAATTTTATACTACCACAAACAGCACTACCATTTGTCAAATTTTCCTTCATTTTCAAAGTTTTCTGAGTTACAAAAAAATTTTCAATAAATTTATTTTCTAACATAACAAGTATTTTCAATAATCTACAATTTTTCCAAAAATTCAATAGTAATAATATAAAATATTTTTATTTTTAAATAAAAAATTGTGTTTTTTGGACCACAAGCAAAGGATTTAGCAGAGGACCTTTGTTTTCTTTTACAGTTTTAGTACTTTTGTAGAAGAAAGTTTCCTTTCTAAAAATAAAAAGAAATAAAAAGTTTAAAAAAATACTGGCAACGCATTTCTTGTATATTTTCTAACAATAAGTAGAAGTGAGCATTAAGCTATAGGAAGGATCATCCTGCCGGTAACTTTTAAAGTTTAGTTTATGTTTGAACTTACCATATTTTATATATTATTTTCAATATGACAACTTCAAATTTAAACAGAATGATCATATACAACAAAAAAATTAAGCCCGTCGTTGCCACTGCATTTAAAAAACTAGTTTAATTGAGCAGTTTTATCGACATTAATCCAGCATTGCCACATTTGTGAAAAAGTTAACTTTATTTTATCATTAAGTTGTAATAACGAAAAGAATTAAATGTGACTTTAAAGTTGACTTTAGCTAAAGTTACCTTTAACTAAACCCAACTTTAACGGGAAGTTGTAATAATGGCTGTAAATGTTATTGGCTGTCTTAACTCTTACGATTAATCAATTTACTCTTCAAAAATCTTAACGAAACATATTTTTTCTTTATTCTTGATAACCGAAATCGAAATCAAATTCAACCTAGGAAGTAACCTATTAAATCATCTGCAATTTTTAAAATTATTACTATTTTTACTAGATATACGGTAATTTATAATTTAATTTAACATGAGTTTGTTTACTATATTTGTTTGGTTTCATGTAAATTTAGAACAAATAGTTAAAGGCATTTAAAAAATTCAAGTTCAACAGTTTCCATATTATAATTTACTCAAATGTTTTGGCTTTTTAAGTATGCAGACAACATTACCACAGAGCAGAAATACTTGGGGATTGTTCATACGCAAAAAGAAATTTATACAATATAAGCTTTTTTTGAAACATAATTAGAAATTAATAAATAAACCATTTCAAATTGGTTATTTTATTTAAACTGCTCGGAAATCCTATTCTTTTTTACAGTTCATGAATAAATAATTATTTCCTTGTTTACAAAACTGTTTTTTAGAGGTGTTCGTCTACAACATTTATTTAATTGAACGGGTCATTACAACCCTTTATTATTCATGAGTGGCGAAACCTATAGTGTCGACTCCGGACGACAGATTTGAGATGCTTCTAATAACAATTCTATTTACTCTCAGAGTTTTTCGCGGAAAGAAATATATACTACTTACTAGACCACGGCAACTTCTGTGAAACTATGTAATCTTAAAATTAAGTTTTTGACAAATCTTCTAAATTCTAAGTTACATTCTTTTTAGAAAAAATTCGATCATTTTACCGTCAATATAGTACGTGTATTAGCATTTGAGCAAACCGAAACTATTTGTTTTAAATCTAACATAACATAAATGAGAATTATCATTGACTTCCACAAAGCACTCGCTGTAAAATAACCCTCGAAATTGCACTAAAAACTATTAAAACTTTTTTATTATAATATCTTTAGGACAATATACTTTTAAAAAATTATTATTATTAATTTATTTATTATTAATCACAGGAGGAGTATTATAGCCTGCTAAATATTTATATTTTTTAAATCAACTCTTCATTAACTCAACATTTGAATTAATTTTTATTTAGTTTTATATTGTTAGGGTATTTGGAACTATGCAGGTTGTCCTTGCTTTTGATAGTAAATTTAACTCAGGCTATTTTCAAGGCCGCTGGAGGAATGTTTTTCTGGCGCAGGAGGAGAGTATGTTCGTTATATAGTCAACAAAACGGATTCATTCCAATATTTGGGCATTTCAAAACAAAATACGAAGCAAAGTGCTGATAAACGGCAAAGTGTAGATTTCAACAATGGCTCACGTACAAATCCAAATCCGAATTCATTCTTATCCACATAGCACCTGTAGTATACATCGCACGATTCAAGCCTTGTCCTATTCATAGCATTTCCTGTCTAGCAGTGAGATAAGTCCTATATTTCATGAGAACATCCGCCAGGTGGCCGGCCGTCGTCGTCAACTTTTGAGGGAATCTTTATACAAATTTGTGCCTTTACGTGGTGGGTTTCAAGTCCTACGCACAACTCAAATTTAAAGTGTAGGAGATTGGACTTGCAGCACAATTAACATCTAGAGTGCTAGTGTGCTACCAAGCTTTTGTTGAAGTGCCGACCTTACTTCGTTGTAATTATTCTTACAGTCTTCGGACTTTACGTCTTGAATTGCTGCTACTTGCCCTTTTAAAGCCAAAAGGAGTTCCAGAGACTTCTCTTCGTTTCTGCAGATGATTATGTCAAATTGAAATTTGAACACGATAGTAGTGAGTTGTCATCAAACCAAGTCGTTCTCATCTTGCTAGATGCTTCAAACATAGCGTGCTGTTAAGCAACTGGATATCACTGGAGGCTGTTGAATTTCTTCTCGATATCGATACATCTCCCGTCAACGGTTTTTCTAGGACGGAAAACTTTCACTTAAACTTTCGTCACACAAAAATATAAAACAAAAAATTTTTACCAAACGAGAAAATTTTAGTGAGAACGTGAATAATATAATACAATATACAAGCCCATTATAATAAATGGAATAATATGAGTTTAGAGCCACAATTATCAAGTTTTTCAATAAATTTAGATATACAGAATAATCAATCAATTCAAACAATTGGTTCAATAAGTTGCACATCCTTTTAAGCGAATCAGCTTCAGCATCTTTAAAATATGTGACGGATAGTGGTAAGAAATCTTGGAATAATCGCCAAGGAATGTCGAATGATATCTCATCAATTAAAAATCCGACATATAAGATATAAAAAGAAGTGAGGCAAAAAATCTGTCGTTTGGAATCGATTTTAAACTGTAAGTGCCATCGCCCATATATAAAATCAACACATACAATATAAGTGTTTCTTCCGAACTTTCACCCCATTCGATAACAAGCCTTCCTCGATTTAGTCCTTCCAACGCATTAAATATCCTCTCCTAAGCCGAGTTCCGCTAATCTCGCCTAGCCAATGCAGTCGCAGTTAATATGCCGCACTACGTCCATGTCAACTTTCACTTGACCGAAGATCTTACGTTGAACTTTTATTTCGAATACTCTCAAGGCTACTGCATCGGTGCTTAGAACCGTCCGTAATATAATCCCATTCTATAGCGCTAAAAGCAGTAGAAATATATCGTTTGGTACGCAAGTAACTGGACAATTTAGTGTACCATTGCGATGCGCTGCCGCATTTCACTTCCCATGACGAACTTGATAAGGGCTCGCCCGAACTGAAATCTCGCAATTCAGTAGCCTGAACAGGTTGACAGGAATAACAGACATTGCCTCAAAAGTACGGAGTAAGCTGGTGTATGCTCTTAACCGACGCATTTCCTCCGGTATTAAATAATTCTAAAGTCGCATAATCTTCATTCTTCACGCCGTCATCATCCATTGAGTTTGGTACATCATCATCTTTAAAGACGGAATTGGTGTCGCTATTACAGTCGAGTAGAGAATTGGTGCCTTATTAACCTCAGCACCTCTTGCGAATCTGAATCCAAGTTTCCGTTATTATCATTGCAGGAAGATACTATAAGCACCTTCGGTTAGACGCTTTGATAAAATTTTCGATCATCATGCCTACAGTCGCACAAATCGACTTTCTCATGCTTTCACCTTCCTGCTTACTCTTCTTGCGTCTGAAAAGGAGTCCCTTCTCCACCGTTTTCTTTTCTGCAGCATTTGTCGCTGCAGCTGCCTCGAAACATTTCTCATTGAACCATTGGTTTTGTTGGGGTGGGGACTCGAAAACGAGGAGTGTTTTCGCAGCAGTACGCAATGTCGCTGAGGTTATATGGAGATCGACGGAGCTTGTCTGAGAGTTGGGCGGAGTTTATCTCAGATTCTCTTTTCGATCGTCGCTTGTTGACGTTCAGCTTTCATAATGTACTACATCTCGCAGACTAAGAAGTGCTAATGCAAATCGATATTTGGACTTGTGAATCACAATGTGATCAATCTGTTTAAATGCGGACCGATTGGGCATATCCATGTGTCCTTGTGGATATCAATGTGTTGAAACTTGGTGCTACATACTACCATGTTTCGCCTTGCGGCGGAATCAATCGGCCTCATGCTATTGAAGAAGGTCATCGTATGGAGTCTGAACTGACCAAGAAAAATACCTTACAATCCGACTTTCGTATTAAAATCTCCGATAATGAGTTTGTTATCATAAGCCCTTATCGCATATATCGTAGAAGGCATATATAATTGTCCTTTTCTCCCGTCGGGGCGTGTGTCCAAATTAATGTGATAATACAAAATTTAGTTTTGATGAGGATTGTGACTATTCTTTAGTTCACAGGAATGAACCGAAAGATAAGGTGACTAAGTCTATTAGTAACAAGAAGTCTGCATTTAAACTAGTGGTTTTCCGCATGGCAGCTGTAATAAGCATCACATGATACAAGACTTTTGCATCCTATCGGTCTTGATTGAAGGTTGTGTAATGACGTGATTGGTTCCAAACCCAACGCACAGCATTTAAAGTCTAGGAGATTGAACTATTCTTCACATTTTAGTTAACATCTAGCGGATGCTAATATGCCATCCACTTGGCTAAGTGCCTACTTGTATACAGTAAGACAAGGATCGTTCTGGAAGACTCCAAATTCACCAGAATCATCCTATCACATTGATATTGTATTATATTATATATATTCTATTGTATATTCTTCCTTTCTTTGTAACATGAAATTTCGTAAGTCCAGAATTAAAACTTTTAATAAAAATCAAAAAGTGTCGAGCTAAAACTTTATTACAGAGTAAGGTATTCACAATTTGGATTAAAACACGCTTAACTTTATTACTCACCTTAAAATATTATTGACAAATCGGCCAACTTAAAGTGATTATGTGTGTTGGAAAACATGTTGCAAATTGTACTTAAGCTTATTAAATTGAAGGAGGAAAAACTTGTGATTTAAGGTTAAACAATACCGCATTGTGACGCAAAATATATTAGTAGTAAAAGGGTAAGAGTGATCAGCTATTCAAAACTAATGTATGTAACATTTTATATTTTTCCTTACTATATCTTTTTCTTTGTACAATTGCAGTTTAAATAGTTTCGACAATATTTTTGTTGTCAAAGCACTTTGGCTATCGAGTAGTGGGTAGATTTTCAGATCGATTTATTGACTTTATGGTGTACTGTAGATGAGTAAACGAATAGATGTAAGCATTTATGAAATTTTTTAAACACATATAATACATATACATATTTACATAGGTATTTCATACAAACTTTTATTACTATGATTCAACTTCATTCATTGCATTTAATGTATGTATGTATGGATCTGTGTTTGTTTATGAAAATTTGATTCGAAGCAAGTAGCACGTTTTCTCTGCAGGATTTCCGAGTAATTATAATTTCAATATAAATACTCTTTTATTTGGAAATACAATAATGGAAAAAGTAGAAAAGACAAGAAAAAAACATATTGTATATACGTAATGGGATAATGTTTATAAAGGAGTCATGTCGAGTACAACAATGACAAAAATGAAACAAATTCAAAAATAGTATCTGCTACATCCTCCACATCCGCTCATATAATAAAAATGCGTATGAATGAAGATAGAAAATTGGAATTTTTATAGAATTCATCAATTTTTCTTAAAACACTATAAACAAAAACGATTTTTCATTGATATTCGAATTGTGATTAAGTAACATGATGTATTCAGAAATTTTCATAAAGCTATCGAAAACTGTATAGCGGCTTTGTATAATTCGATTCAGCCGATGCATTTCCGATTCGCACTTATTAAATTTTGTGATTGCTTTTTTATTGAATGTGTAACAGAATATTAAATTGAATGGTGGGTGAAAGCTAGGTTGTCCATAAAATTATATATGTTTCAATCGTTGTCTGTAACGCACTTCAATTATTTTTCTAACGCTTAAAGCACTCTGGTAACATTAGACGAAAAGATAATATATATTTTGATAGCCAGAAGGATTGCTTGCCGCAATCTTTTACCTAATTCTTTTAATAAAAAAAGGAAAATAGGCCGTCTGCAAGCCAGAAAAAAATAATTGTGTTAAAAATAATGAATATTTTTATGTGTGATTAGTAATTTTCTGAAGCTAGACACAAAAACAAAATTTATTTTTTAGTAAAAAATTTTACAAAACATTATAGAGCGAGTAAGAAATCAGCTTAGTTAATATGTAATGAAATCAATGATGAACGAAATAAAATGCAACAGAATCTTGGATCAATGACAGCAAATATGAGTTAAAACTGAGAAGTATGTTATGATGAAAATTTAATTTTGTTTTGTTAGTATTTCAATTTTTTTAGTAAAGGACAATTTTCACATTTAAGTTAAATGCACATAAAATGTTGTATGTATGGAAACCCTAACATCAGCACAAAATATTAGAGAAAAATAAAGGCAATCTTCTACACCGACTTTTATAAAGATAGGCCAATCATTTATTTTTTGTTTTAATTTTTGTTCCTTTTTTTTTAGTGACACATCATTTAGTCTTGAGCTGAGGACAAAATTTCTTTGGATATACCCAATTTAAGTAATTTCCTGACAGTATAATCTTTCATAGAGAAAATTAAGTAAAAAATGTATTATTTTACATTAATTTAAAATTTTAATTATAAAAAAGAACATCTGTATCAAAAAAAGAAAAAAAATATATAAATTTGATAGCTATTTAAAAACGAAAGACTTTTTAGTAAATTTTTGTCCGTTCTTTTTGTTTAGTTATTAAAATTAAAAATTAAATTAAAATTAAAAATTAAATTATTAAGTTATGAAAAATAATGGGTTACTTTAAACGAAATTAACCGAAACCTTAAGCTGATAGAAGTAGCATATATTGATTTGCTGACGATTACTACAAACTTAACTTTTAAAATGACAACAATTCGGACACTAAAATAAAGGAATTATAAAATGATGCAAAAGTTTTATTACAAAATGGAATTATGTTTATATAGTAAACATTATATAGTAAACAGCTTCGAAGCCGTCGTAATCTACTTAGTGGTGTGTTGGTTTATTAGACACGAGGCGGTTTTTCAAACCCGAGCTCATACATACATCTCGAACAAAGCGAATTATGAAAAAAATTTCTACGGTGACCTCCTCACTGTAATCTTCTGGCAAAAGCTCGGATAATAAATTAATTCCTATGAAAACATTCTCAAAAATCTGTCTTTCGCAATTGATTTATACTGTACGTCTTTTTATTTAATGTGTTCCACTTTGATTTTCTGTTTGTGAAGAGATACATAAGGTGAATTAAGTGATTAATGTTCACACATTATTAATAATACTTTCATTGAGTTTCATTTATGGATCTAGAGTTACCTCTGGGTATTTAACATATTATTCTCATTTAATTTTGAAATTATCACAAGTTATGCAGCTTTGAGTAATTTAATTGAATTTCTTTATCGAGTAAAACATAAGTATTGATTTAGTTTTTTCTGCGTTGACCAGGAATTTCTATATTATTAGTTTCCGTATTGCTCCCTGAAAAATTGCAGTGTCATCTGCAAACACAGATAACATGCAAACCTCTCCAATGATAGAAGGCAGATAGGAACTGTGTGGACACCCTCCAATAGTATTTGTCAATGAAGATCACAAGCATGTACTTTAAATGTGTGCATTAATACAAAGAACTGAATCAATTTTATAACGCTTATTGAGAAATTGTAAGTAATCATTTTGAAGTAAAAGCATGAATCAAAAGCTACTTTTATATCTAATAAGATTATGCAAATACTCTTTTCATTGTTAAAATTGCTGTGCACTTATTTTTTGTATACAGTGTTGATCTTATAATTAGCACACCCATCCGTACGACCTTTTTCCAGATGAAATATTTTTTCAAAATTTATTTAATAGCAGAAAAATATTCTATGGGAAAGGGAACTTGAATAAAATATTTTAAAAATATTTGACACTTTCAATTATAAAAGTGAAAAATTTCTTGGTTACGTAATTAACACAACCGTTAAAGGTGGACAAAATCATTATTTGGTTTGAATTCTTTTTGGTATTTTGTGGAGGGATAACCAATTTCTTTAATAACCAATTATTAAATTTCAGAAAGACTTTCAAGAAGTCTCTAACATCTTTCATTTTGTATCGATTTTATATATGTTGGAGCCTATTATATAACTTAAACAAATTTTGAATTTTATTTTTATCTACTAAATATTAACTAATCTTCATTGCCTTAAATTATATTTCTCAATTCAAGTAAATTTTTTCGACACTGTATGTTCTTTCATTCCATTCTTCCAATGTTTCTTGCATTCTTTTTCTAGCATTTGTGCATATTAACAGTTTTAATACTTTTCTATTTTATGAAACATACTATAATATTTAATTAAGATTCATTATTTCTGTGGCTTATGTCTATATTTACAGTTTAAGTGATTCTCTATTTTTTGAAACATAAGATCATGAAATCAAAACGCAAGTGTGGTATGAAATCCATACCACACTATGCTATATGAAATCTTGCCCTTCCATTATAAAACTTCTTTAGGTTGAGTTGCCTTTAAAGAATAACATGGACTTAAATACTGCTTTGGTTGACGCCTCATATTGCTTTTTTAATTAGATTCAAATTGATTGAATTTTAATATGTTCTTCCTGAATAATGTTGGCGTATTTCTTTCTGAATGATTATATTTTGTTAACACAGGTTTTTGTATACTGCGATCAATGTTGTTTAAATTTGGCATCAGAAATTTCCAAGACAACGAAATATAAAAAAATTGTTTTTCTGGGAGTAAATAAAACTTTAAACTGTAGGCCACACTAATCATTTATGAAATTAACACACACAACATAAGTGGTGTAAAAAGCTAGATAGTAATCCTGACTGTAGGGTTGTAATGACCAATTATGTACATATGTATATATGTATAGGTTTGTGTTGCGCTACATACTCAATTAAGTTAGTGGCCTTTAGTCTGCGATGGATGATTTTTGTTAAAATTAATAATTGAGTAATTAGTAGACGATCTGCGGAACTGGTAGTGTTTCTTGGTAGGGGTTTTTTTCTAAAGATCGCCGTTATTTGGCGATATTTTTGATACGACAGTATTATTGAACTATTGAAATCTGTTTATTATATTTTGCAAATTTATTATAATTTTGTAAATGTAATGGAATTAGTATGAAATCATGTTATCTAGTTAAATATTGTACAATTAACTGAGAAAATATTAACAAAATACATGGTGTGCTAATTATATTAATTATTACTGTTGATGTTACTATTCATTTTGAATAGAATGTGGCCAAAAATATCAAAATATTTGAAAATAAAATATTCCATACAAACTTTTTGGTGGATGTGTGTGCTAACTGTAAGACCACTATTGTTTATATAATCTTAAAATATATGATTAAAATTTTCTGTTCAATGTGTAAAGAATAACACTGTATTACACTAAAAGTAGAAATAGAGCCACAAATAAATTGTGTGATTGTTTTTGAATTCATTAAATTCATTAAAATATTTGAATTCATTAAATTTTCTATGAAATCTATAATCTAAAATAAAAAATTAAAGTCTTACTGTTTAGTGAACATGGTGAATTACAAAGTTTTGTTTTTAATGGGTTACTTTTCTCTTTATATGTAGATAATATGTGTATGTAATATCTTCAGTGTATTTTCTTCAGTTTATTTTCGAGAGAAATTGCACTATAATCATAATTTTTCTAATGATTTCTTATAATAACAAAAAATTTGATAGCTAGGTAGGTAGAAGTGGCTGTCCCTCGATGGACACTCTTAGGCCGCACACAGGGCCCACAGTTATCACAGTTTCATATTCTTCCCTAGTCCAAGAATCTTTCGGAGCTTCCGATGAAGCGTTTTAGACTGCCAATATCCATGCATGACAGTTCATCCAGATCCTCCATGTGTCCAAGACCCCGTAATAACTCCGATAACAGTGCTGAGCTTACTTCTTTGGAGTTCAAGCAGAGTTGATGCGCGCCTTAGCCAGATTTTCAGCTCCGTTCTGCCCGTGTCCGAAGCCACCCATCTACTATTGACAAGGTCCATGATTGCATTGTCAATTATAAGCTTGCAAGTACCCAGAGGGATCCTCAATGTAGAGNTGTAGAGAATTCATCACCTTCTGGCTAGTTCATCCGCACAGCAGTTACCGGGAATGTCCCTATGTCCCGGTACCCATGTGATAAAAACATCATATCGATTCGCCACCTCGTTAAAACATCTGCTACAGTCGTGTATCGTCTTGGAGTTCATTATATTAGAATCCAATGCTCTGATAGCCACTTGGATGTCGGAAAGTATAGTGCTTTTTCGCCTGTGAACATTTTTGTCCACAATAAATTTCACTACAGTCTGAATTGCTGACACTTTCGCTTGAAGAACGCTGCAGTGATTCGGTTGCCTTATAGACCGGGATATTCCGATAGATTCTAAATAAATTCCATACCCAACGGCTCCCTCCAGTGAGGTGCGCCGCATCATTCCTCCAGTCCTCCCTTTCCGGAATGGATGCCCTAAAATTCATTGAGAAGTCATATCGCGGTGTCATGTAGTCACTGCTTCCGACAATCCCAAATTCTTCAAGTATATTCGTATGGCCAATGCCCGATTCCAATCGCCCAGAGACGCCTGCTAACCTTAGCCGCCGCGCCCGTGCAATAGAGGTCAAGCGGTGGAAGGTATAAGATTATCTCCATAGCGAGCGTAGGAGTAATGCGTAGGGCACCACTAATAATCATGCAGGCAGATCGTATTAGGCTCAAGTTCGTTGTCTTATTCACCCGTAGGTCAAGATAGGTCTGATTACCGCTGTGTAGATCCAGTGAGTCATCCAAGGTCACAGGTCCTATTTTTTCTCAGTCTATTAGTGATATTTGGTTTCCACGATAGCTTCCTGCCCAGAATAAGGCCCAAGAATCGCTCCTCCTCCTTGAGCTCAAGTTCCGCCCCATACAATCTCAGTGGACGAAAAGATGAAGGCTTATACCTTCTAGTGAAGAGTACGACCTCCGTCTTGACAGTATTAGTACTCAAGTCACGATCAGATGCCAACTCTCTAACCTTTTCCAGAAATAGTGAGAACAACGTCATCCGTATAGGCAATTGTCCCACAACCAACGTGTTCCAACATCACCAGCAGCTCATTCATCACCAGGTTCCATAAGATAGATGAGGTTTCATAAGAGAATTTTCAATGTATCTGTGGTCAGAGAAGGAATGCTCCTCCGAAACTTTTCAACCTTTGGCGTTATCAAAACTATTTCTCGAGACAATTTGTGTTCAATTGTGTTAAATGCATTGGAACCACAAAAAAATCAATTTCGAAAAAGTGTGAGTTAGGGCCTTTCCACATGAGACCAACGAAATAATTAGTATACAGGATCTGGGTCTACCTACAAATTTAGCGTGAACCAACATATAGTTTTTGAGTCCTAATCCACAAATCTTGTTAGCTATAGGTCATGGTTCCTGGACTAGGGCGAAGCCTTCTTCTCTCTTTGCCAGCGAGAGAAGTAGTGCAGCCGATGCTGCCTTAGAGTGATTGAGATATATTTTGATTACTAGTTTCATCCTTCTTCCTCTCCATCATCGTTTTATCCAGGCCATCATATTCCAGATCAACCTCGTCTAGGATTCAGATTCAAATTCCCTCAGCACCATTCCAAAGACTGATGTTATATCCGATCCAGTGAAAGAGAAAGAACTTCTTCATCTGATACGCCCATGTGTTCGTTAACTGACTTGTCGTCCCTAGGAGCATTGTCACCCGATTCCATGGGGCGGCTATCCATCTTATACACTTTTAGTATAATGTGTCCAAGTCCAAAGGCCACCACTACATTGGAATTTGCCAGGTGCTCCAGGGATTCCTGATTGACTATGATTGTCGCACAACGAGATCCATGGCGTTCCTCTAACTTAGTAAATATCCAATTATATGCTGATAACTTTGCATTGCACATTTTTAATAACTGAAGTACCTTCTCAGGTTCCTTTGTATTTAAAGGTATCCAAGTGTGTGTGGCTGCTAGGTATGGCATCTTTGGGCACCACTTCTAATTTGGCGCCCGTCGAGATTTCACCGAACTTCGAAATGGTAATGGAGAAGAGAACCAGGGCTCTTTTATCGGCACACGTTACTAATTTCACATGTCCTTGGTGCAAACCACACATATCTGATAAACTGGAACTGGGCCTGAATTCTCTTCTATTAATTCCAAAAAGACGCCCGCAAAGGCATCTTCTACTAGTATCCAGTTGCAAGGTGTAATACTGCCATCTGGATGTGAGCAATTTACAACCGCCATCTCTATGCCTAATTTTAGCACCTCACTTTATAAGATGTATAAGATATCACTGATAAGATGTTGGTGCGATGTGAGCTACATGGTTTTTTAGCACCAGTTGAGTCGCCTTCAGTAGATCGCTGTCTTTTGACAGCTGCATCCGTGGCCGACGTTCTTATAAGCTCAACAAGCTTTTCTTTGGCCCAGACCAGTGATTGCACCTCACGCTGCATGCGGCTGCCTATTGGGATCTTAGCGTTCAATCGTTCCCTGTACCGCTGCTTCGATTCTTTTAGTCTTGGAGCCGTGTCAACCTTCTCATTACTAGGGTCACTCTTGCTGGACGTAGGCTTTTGGAGCAACCTTGCTTCTAGAAAGGCCGACGCTTTTGGCTTGTTGTTTTGCGTTTTTTGGGTTACTAGGTTCGTGGTCTGCCTTAGCATCAACCAAGTCCTTTACCTCTGTTGTGGAGACAGGCGTCGGTTTAACACTCGTACGCGGATTTTTACGAGTTTCGTTTTCGGCCTCCATATTGGAGATGTTGTTTATTTTTCTCCCTTAAATTTACCTTCATTCATTTCTGGTCCCACGAGTTGTGGAAAAGCGGAAGGTCTACCTGAGCAGGGATCCGCAGTGCCCAGGCAGGGCTTATGAATCCTGGAGGTCGCCAGGTATCCAGGATACTCCCTTAGCGACTGGGATATTTTTGATGGGGCTCCAGCCAGGCTGACTATCGTCACGGGTCATGTAACACCTACATATTTTGGGAGTCTTTTTTTCACCAGACCCTGAGGTCCAATGATTGAAGATTCCCACCTTGGCTGATGGACATCCCATCGGGTAACCACCATTACCAGCCGACGGCATGTGGAGGGTTCGGCAGAGGATTTTTGTCGGCAAAAAAAAAATTTGATAGAAGTTGTATATTTTAAATTCTTATCTAATGGTTTCAGCTTTTAACACAAGAGTCATATAGGCTATTACGTGTTGTAGCAGTTTATTTTTGGCTATATGATGATATAATTTGTATATTGTATCCCTATTTTGGAAATTATGCCCATTAAAGAATATTTTAGTTGAATTGATTTTAATTGAGGCAATCACATGACAATAAATACAGGTGTAAGCTTTTTGTTTTGTACTTTTATTATACATTATGATTAATAGAATTTTATTGTAATAAATCGCACTTATCTTGTTACTATTGAGCTTTTTCTAATATTGTAAGGAAAATTAGAAAAACCAATTTTTTCACGATATTATTAAAAAAACAAAACACTTTGCTTTGAAAATTATTTGTTTTTTATAGAAGAATTTGCACCGAACATATTAAAAGATTCCCTTATTCTGATTATCGCAGACAAGATATTGCTATAGCAAGAATGTATTGGTTTCCTTCACTTTGCTCAAAGTCTTAGTTTGCTTAATCTAATGAAAACCTTAATATCCGACAAAACCTAAATACAAAAAATTGAATAAACGGCAATTTCATTCAAGAAAGCGAATCTAATGGAATCCATAAATACATAACTTCGCGTCGATTTATTCTTAGTTGTAAAATTTATCACAAAATTCGTATGTATGCACATACACATGAATAGTTTTGCTTTTTGTTGGATGGATATATTTTTCTACGAAAATATTTTTCAAATATTGCTCTGTGATGATAAGCGCTTAATAGGTCTGACGGACTATAGATATTCTGAAGATTTATGGAGCTAATTTTGGTGTCTGACCACACTTTTGGAAAATAATGACTGCTTTTAACCAATTGAATAATTTTTGTGTCTAATTTTACATATAGCTAATAATAACTGATTAAGGGTCATTATTACAACTTTCCGTTAAACTTGGGTTTAGTTAAAGGTACTTTTAGCTAAAGGAAACTGTAAAGTTACCTTTAACTTATTTTCGTTATTACAACTTACAGATAAAATAAAAATAACATTTTCAAAAATATGGCAGTGCCAGAGCAATGCCGATAAAACTGTTCACTTAAACAAGTTTTTTTCAAACGCATTGGCAACGACAGGCTCCTTTTTTTTTGTTGTATTTGCTCATTTTGCTTATATTACAAGTTGCATATTGAAAATAATGGGTAATATGGCAAGTTTAGGCATAAATTTAACTTTAAAGTTACCGGTAGGCTTAACGCTTACGTCTATCTTATTGGCCACTTATTATAACGAAAAACAATTTATCTGGCACTTAAAATCCTCCCTCTTATATTCATGCAGAATTAGATATTACATACAAACATTTACTCAGAATTACGGTCTGGTTTACTACACCACTAACTTTGTGTGTTTATTTTATCATGATCGGCAGGACCTAAAAGTTATACACATGTGCTTGTTTTTATATATTTTTTATTTGAAAGTATCAGAGCAAATATTTAAACTTGGAGCTATCGCCTGATACCCAACACACTATTCATTAAGCTACGACAATGGTCAAAAATTCAAAACTATACAAATAAAAACCAGGAATAATTCATTTATTACAGTTTAGATTTTCTATTGTATTTGAAACAGTAAACATTTCAAGTATTGGGATAAAACTCTGAAGCATTCGTCATATTTTTATATTTCGTCTGCTCTACATATAAAATAAACTAGGACTGTGAACTTAAAACTAGTTTCCGCTAAGACATATAAAAGTTCTTAAAAAATCATTTTTTCGGTCTTAATTTGAACAAAATTTTATAACCTGTAAGTATCGGATTTCATTTTGTTAAATCTTTATTTATACCACGTGTTTAATTAAAAGTTAGAAGTTAGATTTAAAGAAATGCTGTTGTCGTCCGCACATATTAAATGGATTCTTTCGCATCTGCACTATACTGCATGCAAATTCTGATGAAATTTCATTGCCATCTCTAGAAATTCCATTTTATATTCAACAAGCCGAGCGATTGGTGCAGTTACAATTATCTATCACGAGGAGTAAGTGCAAATAATCGGGACAACTCTAGAAAGTCTCATACAAATTCCTGCTATAACACATAAGTTCTATTTTTTACACTCTCTATTCTGCAACAAAGAAAATCGGTTTTGCGGAACTCTTAGTGAACAAAGTAATTTTCGAAGATTTTGGACTTTATACATGTTTTAGCTTTGTAACATTTCTACTCGCTCCTACTTTGGACTGTTGAGTAGTGTTCTCTTTTGTTTAAAACGTTCAGGGATTGTGTTAACACTTTTATATTGTTCTTTGGAAATGCTTAGTATTTTATTTTATTGTTACAGAATTTGATAATGATGACCGCGAAGGATTGGTTGTGCAGTATCTTTCTTATCCCAAAAGAGGCTGGGATAAATTTGCCTTTTTTTCAAAACAATTATTCAAATTTGCTGCAATCGAGCTTAATTTTAAGTTTGTAGTTATATTTGGTTACATTTCTAAATACTTTCTATTACATTTTTGGGCTGTATTATTTTTATTGCTGACGAACTTAAATTAACGTATAAATTTTGGGTATTTGGTCCTCTCACATTATAATAGTAATTATCGGAGCTTATACACTCATACACCTCATACACCACAACCCAAAGTGCAGCATAAGTCTCTACTTATTTCTTTTATTAAGAATTATTTTCTACCGATCTTATATTGTTTTTGTTATTTTATTGCATATTCTAAACAAATTACTTGAGGAATACATGCAAACAGAAAACTGTGAGAAGTCGGTAAACATACATATATGTAAAGATCTAATATTGTTAACATCTCCTTACGCTCCAAATTTTTTTGAACTTTTATTGTCTTAAGAGCTGATTTTTTGATAACTTTACAAACTAAAGTGTTACAGTATTTTAGTTTTTGGGTCACTATTATTCTAAATACGTTTGGGTATTTCGACGAAGTCCTTACTACCTCTGCTAATGCTTTCTTTCTTTTACAATTCCAAGTTTTCTTTCCATAAGTTAACGCGGTCACTATATGAAAATCATTATATTTGTAATTTCGTCCCTTATCATACCGTATTCTATATGCACTTTATTTTATTTATTTTCATTATTTATATTTTATACTTACTACTTGTCTGTCAACAATTTTTAAAGAAAATATTATCTTAGTTTTAAGTGATTTTAAATACAATAACAAACATGTTCTCAACAGAATCATCAAACTGAAAAATTTACATTGTTTAGTCTATACTCAAAAGATCTTTTTAATTTTTTAGACAATAAAAAAGTTTTTCAGTTGGGTATTATTTTTACTCCATTTTCAAACAACTCATTATATAACCAAAATTAAATTTTGCACGCAAAGTACAGAAGTGATTAATTATAATTACTGAATCGGATTATTAACAGGTATAAGGTGACGGTAATAATTCTTTTTCAATCTGAAGGAAAAAAATAAGCCAAGAAGTACGCTCAAGATTTTTTGTGCAAAAAATTGAAACGGATCTTCCAACATTACATATAATATCGTTAATAACATAAACAAAGTATTTTATATTGTGTACACTTTTGTTGTATACCTAATTGATTGCATTATTACAATGTTTCGTATTACAGTATTCTGTAAAATCATATTAGAATATCAAAATTTATTCCTTAAAAACAGAATAATAAAGGGAGTACACAAGTGAAGCATTTATACATGTAGTAGTTTTAGCTATTTTAATTCTTTAAGGCACTACGATTCAATTCCTAACAAAAATCAGTTTCGCGTAAAGTGTTATGAAGTGTTTACACTTTGGTTGCTACATAGAAGTCGATATTTCAGTACACATGCACATTAAATTTCTCTATGCTAAAGGCAGTAATTAACTTTTACATTTAGTCGTTCGACCTGTTAAAAATTACATGTCATGTTTGAAAAATTTTATCGTGTTGTATTGTATTTGTTTATCGTGTAACAAGGTAATAATAATATAATACAATTTTGCTGAACTATAAAAACAATTAATTTGAAGGAAATGAAAATGGTGCCAATTTACATTAGAAACAAATATGGCTTTGCATCTGTTTTGTATGCTAGAGTGACACCAAAATACACATTTTGTTCCGATTTTCTTAAAGTATGACAACAATCCATCAAATTTATTTTTGACATAATTGCATAGCTTTGCCGTTAAGGACAGACGTTAGCCATAGCACAGGCTTCTGCGCTTTCTTTTCAAATAAAGCATTGTTTTAACAATATATTTTCAGTCCAGTCATCGACTAACGTCTGCTTTGAACGGTTGACTTTCTTTGATCTCGTTGTAATGTCCTAGTTCTTCGCTTATATTCTTTAACCCTTTTTTAATATACAGTGATTACCTTAAGTCTTCGACAAGTGACTTTAAATTATTTCACGGTATCGCGTAGTTGATATGTCCGGTCCGCCCAATTTGGGACAACCGCTTTTCCTTATTAGCGGATTCCCCCCGCGCAAAAAGAAACGCTCACATCAGAATATTTTAGAATCGTCCCTGATTTGCCAAATACAAAAACCTGATCCGAAATACGTAGTAATATCGGCAACATCTGGTGACAAAACTCTGCAACAATTTTCTTGTTTTTCTGTTTACCGATCTTTAAAATTAATTTGCTCCGATATTCTGACAGTATCAGAATTAAGAGATGGCAATCTGTTGCTCCTAAATAGGCAACAAACCTAACGCAGAAAAACTAATAAAATCCAAATTCTACCTGGCATCTGCAATATCTCCTGTAAATATCATTCCAACCTGAATTCCTCAAAAGGCACAGTTTACGCTCCAATCTAAATAACGTTCCAGATCAGAGATTATAACTGAACTAAGCTCCCAAGGTGTTACTGATGTCTATAAATATCAAAAGAAAAACGATGGAGGTGTTTTAAACCCATGCGGTGTACTCCTATTACCTTTCGATCGCTATTCTACCCCTGAAAAATAGATATTCTCCTGCATAAAGTCAAAGTCCGTCAATTTTTCCCTAATCCCATGCGATGAAAACATGTCAATTACTCGGGCACACAAAAAAATGGTGCAAAAACAACCCATTATGTGAAAACTGTAGTTTACCCCCCATACCCCTGACAGCTGTACGCGGACTTTTTGCGTTAACTGTTATGACGAACACCCGTCTTCTTCCAAAGAATGCAAAAATTTACATACACACAAAGAGATTTTGAAAATAAAACAAAAGAAAATGCACTCTAAAAGTGCTAAAGAAAAATATCTAGTCATTAAAATTAAGTGACCACAAATTAACAACATATTCTGGTGTTTTAAACAACAATATCAACAACAAATCTAACAAAAACAACAATTCTTCTTACAATAGCCCCTCAATAGTCAACTTGACGAAAATAATTCACAAAACAAACAAATTCAAAAAATATAACGGAACTTGAAACAACAAATAACACAATTGATAATTTCTCTTCTCTTCTACTAAACCTTCTCTCAAGAAACAAATGTACAAAAAACATAACAAATAAATATAACAATTCAAAAATTTTGCCTACAATAACAACTCGCTCTATGACCAAATCTTTTAGCTAGCACATCAACAAACAACCAATTTAAAAAATAAAGAACACACAACATAAACAAAACAAAAACTTCGGTTTGACTAAAACAACAATAACAACAGCAATAAACAATTTTATATAGACAAAAGAACAAAAAGAAATAATGTCTTTGCGACGAATAATTAACTCCCCTTACCATAAATGAAATTTTAAAATTCATTCAGTGATATTAAATGGGCTAATTACTAATTATCACGAACTACAACTAATAATTAAAGATCTATCAGACACTTGTATCTTTTCAAGAAACGAGATAGCCTTATACCAACAACAATAATATAATATTATCAACAATCAATGGTTTTTTTTCATAATTACGCAGTAAAAATCTGCTAACAAGGCTTGCAAGTTTAATAACAAAAATCGATACCGCCATAAGTTAATTATACACAGATCCAAATAAGCTTCCATTGCAATTGAAATACGATCCCCACACAACCTGATTCCTTGCAATAGTCTGAAGACATATTTTAAACGTAATCAATCCTTCCCCTATTCTTTACTGTGAGTCCTTAACGCTTGGTACACTTTGGGGCTTCAAGCAATACTACACTCTCGTGTACAAATTTTGAAATTTAATTTTAAGTGAATCTATCATTCTCAATAAATGGCAACCTACAACATCTATCCACTCATCAAACTTTAACATGTCTGATATTACTTTATTTCCCACAAATTGCCACCTTCTGTTCTTGCGAATCTCTTCAACGATTTGTCATGGAAGTGATCATTATTCTGATTATAATTAATATATTAAAAAGCTCTAACATTCCTTCTTACTGGTAAGGAGCCTAAAGTTCAAAATAGATCCTCTGCAACTGGTCTTTATATCAAAGGTTTGCAAAGAACTAACTTATAATAAATAACGCTATGAATGTTAATCGCAGCAGCTTTCAATTACTAAAGGTAGTCAAGATGCGGCGCAACATGTCCAGCATTCCCCAAACTAGTCAACCAAGATGTCAGCACCATCGCGTTGCGTGGTGGAACGCGACTTAGAAATGTAAAGCAAAACTCAAGACAAGACCTTTTCCATTGTTTTTAAAAGACATAGAAATGAAATAACCTAATACTTCTACACAAAAGCATAATGTCCATGAGAAAGGGCAGTTAAACTTAGCAAGCGCATTGCATGCAAAATACATCTAACATACACTCTCGTCTTCACGCTACAACTGCATTTGGAATGATACTAAGCGTTTTCCGGTGGTTTAAATACCACTTCCATCAAATACTATTAACATCAGGACCAAAAATACTTGCTTTCTTCCGCTACATCCCAATTGTTCATTGATCATGTGGTCTACACTACTCCGAGACTCTATCCTTCTCCTCCAAGACTTTAAATAACTTTTTAAATCAGCCTTTTGCAATCTTTACCTTACAAATCCAAAATCTTGCAACACTAATGCTAACAAATAGATACTTACCTATTAATATGTTGATACTTTGAACCATTACGTCTGGCCAAACGGCAAACTCCAGGATAATCCGCATATGTCCCGATGTAAAAAACTTAGCCGAAATGCTCCAAGGCAGCACAGCTTCTCGTCGGTTATCAGACAACACTCTTTTTATCCAACATCTATCCCATGCATGGGAAAGTAGCAAACTGTTTTCTGATTCCTAAACAAAAACGATCATACGGCTCTCACTGGACCGACCCATAATCTCTATTACCCTTGTAAATCAGGTAACAACACTGGAAAAAATAATACGTATCGAAGGGCTAATTGGCTTCTTAAACGCCCAATGTTATATCGTCGATTAATCAAGTAGCGTTTATTGAAAAGGCAAGGTTACCGCGTTCTTCTTCATACCTCCAGCATTTCATCTTCAAGAGCATTTATCAAGAGCAAATAACCATGGTTAACCATCTCTATCCACCTGATTTTGAAAAAGCTTTTGACCGTGTAGGCATCCACTATAATCCGTTCACAACTAGCAGAATGGAACATGGAATAAAAATGTACTTAATAAATCAAACATTGTGCTTCCAATCCGTAAGTTTAGAGTTGAGTGGCGGGCGAACAGATCAACAAACTTTTGGTTTATGTAATGTATCACACCAAGCGTTCTCCATTATCTGTGGTGCTTTTATAATTGCCTTTAATCATTCCACAAAATTATTTCCCTTCATAAACAGATAGAACCATGCTATCTATGCAGATGACGCAGTTATCTTCAAAATAAAGGTATAATAGTAATATTAAAGACGCATTCACAAATATTCTGGAGATATTGAACTGGGGCCTTATTTCAGCGCCAAATTGTCTATTGAAAATATGCAGTCTTTTACATATCTGTAAATTAAGGAACTGCACTTGTTTGACGTCGAATACAAAAATTATCAAAATTAAACGAGTAAATTACCTTACGTATTCTTGGTATTATCTTGATAAAAGCTTCACCTTAAAGAACATTGTTTACGCTCAGGAAAAGCCTCAACTCTAGATTAAACATTATAAAGCTTCCTTACCTCTAAACATTTGCAACATTCATATCTCCACAATGGTTAATATAAGTCGTATCTATTCTCCTAGCTAAAATAGATTACGGTCTTCCAATTATATGGATGGTGTGCTCCATCCCACATGAAATTAATTAAGGCACCATACCATGCTGCAGTCCGTCGAAGCATCGGAGCTTTCCCTACAAGCCCAATTACCAACTATATGCTGAAGCCGGTTTACCTTCCATCGAGGACCGTACTGTTTGCTTAACTTACAAACTTATTCCGAGCGTCTTTATCAGTAAATAAATTTAATCGTGAAATACGTTGAAGGTTTTCAAATATAAGAGAGAGATACAGAATAGGATCTATTATTGGCTAGATGTTCTAAGTTAGCACAAAACCTTGATTTACATTAAATCCTATTATACTCGAAACAACAGTCGGAACCCCCTTGGCTGTTAGAAACAATCTTGTTGTATGAGATCTATGATTGATCTCACGAAGCTAATACGCCACCCAAGGTTTATAAACAAACATTTGGTACCTAGTTGACCATTTCTCTAAAAATAAATGGAATCTCTTATTCACGGATGGCTCTAAATCGTCTGGCTCTACACATTCGCAACTATTCATCAAAACGGCGATCTTATTTATATCGGACACTTAAACAACTACTGTTCTAACTTCACAGCAGAAGCTTTAGCCATATTGGAGGCTGTTAAATATGCTGTAAAAAACAATCAAAATTTATTATTTGTACGGATAGTCTTTCTTCTATGCAAGCTATATCTAACTCTAAATATGACTCGCTGTTAATAAACGAGATCAGAAACTATTTAATAAAAAATTCAAACACATTAATCTCTTATGGGTCCCATCGCATGTAGGTATTCTCGCAAATGAAACTTGCGGATGCGGCTGCTGCCGATGCTAAAAACCTGCCTCTTCTAAATATCCCACATGGGAAAATAAAGATATCCGGAATGTATTTCATCATATTTAAATTATTCTTCACGATAGTAAATGGTCGAACTATCACCACACTATAAAAATGTCAACCCCCTTGGAAGGAAACCTAAACCCGAAAACTTGCGCGAGAAATGTCACTACAATTATTGTTCGTCTGAGATTAGTCACTGCAAATACTCCACAAACACCTTTTAAATAAACAATCTCATCCCCGCTGCCAACTTGTAATAGGAATATTACCGTAAATCACATTTTAGACGAGTGCCCTGCTTTATACGGTGATCCCGTGTAAATTTTTGGAGCTTTTCAAGCTTACTAACTTCTGTCTGTATTAATAATATAAATTAATTTTAAAATTCATCATAGAAAATAGCCTACAAAATCTTATATAATTTTATTTTATTTTCGGAATCGATGGCCTATGTAGCCAGCTATTCGCCCTTTAAATTAGTTACAACAATTGTATTTTTGTAATTAATAAATAATAATAATAATAATAATATTTTCAGTCGTTGTATTAATTAATATGGTTTAAGTTTGTAAACTAAAATAAATCGATAAAATAAAATATCGACATAAATAGCTACTGTATGCAATGACTTTAGACTTACTTTTGTTTTAAAAGTACGTCTAATATTGTATATGCATAATATGTGTGTTATGAGTTTTGGCCGTATGCTTACGACTTAAAAAAAAGTAAAAGTAAAAGTCTTCTCATCTATCCTGTCTACCGCATCCATTACTGTGTTATCATTTGTGCTATTCGATACCATAATATTGGTTTAATCTTATATTACATTATTCATCTCATTTTCCTTGGGTCATTAATCGTGTAGATTGCATGGGATATTAAAAAAAGAAACATTTTGGTTTCATGATAGTTTAGGTTTATAGGGGATGTTCCCTATTAATAAAATCAACGAAAGAGAGCCCTTGTAATAGTTACTGGCTAATTTGTCTACCGTATTTATACTAATTTCGGTTACGGCACTTGGTAAACTAACAAAATTAGTCATAATATATTTGTTGGCCACAACATCATAGTCATAGCATCAATGGTGAACATCTACTCCCCTTGCCAAAACATTGCATGAGAATGTTTGAAAATGCTCAATATTGCTTGCGTACATATACTGTGGCTAAATCACTAAATGATTTACTTGTGGTAATTTCTTAATAGATGAACAATCTATTTGGAATGGGTCTTTGGTGACGTAACAGTTTTCCAGACACACATCAACTACTTGTGACATAATTACAAATAACAATTTTAGCAACGGAAGCTGTCGATATTTCATTAATTGAATACGTTTCCGGCTTAAAAAGAAATACAACATTCAAATAGGGGACCAAAAGTAGATATTCTTAATTTAAATAGACTAAAAACTATTAAAATGAGAGATGATTTCAATTCCCATAAATTAGACAGAGTCTTAAGGTAAACTCACACCAATTTCAAACAATTTTTATTGTGCTAAATTATGTGCACAATAAAGAAATCTTCCCACTCAAATTCTTATTTACGCTCAAAGTGTTTGCCAGAAATCTGCTGAGAGGAAGTCGCCGAAGACCTGGGGTTTGGACCCTAACCTCACTTCTAATAAGCCAATACCCTACCTTCTAGACTACGGCGACTTCAATCAAGCGTCGCGTTTGAGCGTCATGTGGAGACATAAGTAAGCTTAAAATCTTTTGTGTATATAAATTTATTATTAGAATTATTTTTTAATAAAAAGCAAAATACCGACATAAGACGATACCATATGTATTGTCTCCTTCACATTTTGCAGTTAAGGTGAAATGCTTCGAACCCATTTCAGTACTTTTGTCTTCTCCATATCATTTCCCCTATCTGTGTCATTAGATTGATTGCTGACTTTAATCACTGAAAATAATTACGTGCCGAAATGAAAGCTATAACATTCTACACATAGATCAATCCTTTTTCTTATTAACCTTGTAAACTTTTACATAAGTACAGTATGGACGTCTACACTCAGTTCTTAGTATTTTTTCAGCTTGGAATTTCGTCATACATGAAGTACTTCTGCTTACGATATTTTTCGTCATAGAAATTTGCCGTAATATTCTGAACGCATGAATTCTAAAGTAATTGGACTTTAATAATTAATAGGTTAATACTAGAATTTTTAAAATTATAAACCGTACAGACGCCTTTTAGTTGAAGATACAAATGTACAATAAGAATATTTGGAAAAAACCCTGCAAGAGATATAAAAACATGGTTCTACGAAAAGTTTGCTTATAGCCCAAATTTATACTGAAATAAAATTTTGTTTTATGTAAGAGATCTTGTGCTCTTACCAGAAAGTATTTTCGTTCATCTTGAACAGAAAAAGATCAATAGAATATTCTTTTGTTGTAATGCCTCACAGTTGCCTTTTCTTTTAAGAGATATGGAATATGTATGTATATTTACAAATTGACTCTTATTCTGAGCACACATTGCTAAGCAATATTTCAACAGTATGTTTATTTGTCTATTTGTTAGGAGTAATGTTTCGACGAAATATTAAGTAGTTTAGAAGTTCTTAACCCTTCCGTGTGTGCTTTAGTGGTGGTCTCTGAAATACACTTTTGTAACTAAGATCGATTGAATTGTTATTTTTCCTACCCCCTTTTGTGTCTTTAAGTAATACATTTAACTGTCGTCTCGGCATTTGAGCTACATTTTTTAAGCTTTGTTTTGGGAGAATATGGATCATACTCCTCCAGTTCTTTTCATAACTTCACTGATTTGGATTCGGATGAAAATTTGACGTAATTGTCAGTTTTAGGGCCATTATTACAACATTATTACAACTTTTAGCTAAAGGCGACTATAAAGTTACCTTTAACTTATTATCGTTATTACAACTTACAGATAAAATAAAGTTAACTTTTACAAAAATATGGCAATGCCGGCGCAATATCATTAACTTTTGATCTTGCCTTTAGCTTAACGCTTACTTCTATCTTATTGGGTACTCATAATAACGAAAAACAATTTATCTGTTCGTTAAAATCCTGCTTTTAGTTAACGCAAAGTTGTAATAATGGCCCTTAAAATATTAATTTTAGTCAACTGAGGAAAGATGTAATGTGATTGAATATCCGATTTTTAGAGAAATCTAAACTATTTGTAAATATTCAAAAAATTGCATTTCAAATTTACTCTAACAGTGCCATGTAAAGTGGTGCTCTGTGTGACATAAAATTACCAATTATTTGAGTCTTTCTCTAAAAAGACAGAGTATATTTATAAAATATTACAAGTGTTTTTTTTACATTATATTCGATTTTCATAAATAAAGATTAAGTATCTACTAACAAAAGGTACTACCAAATGACCTAAGATGCTAAAAAACAGAAAAGAAAAGAAGAACCTTAACTTCAGTTGGATTCTTTGTTTCCTCTTTCTACAATTGTAATTTAAATAATAATAAAACACATAGAAAAAAGAATAAACAAATAAAATAAAACACAGACGTTGTTTTGGACTTGTGCATAGTAGGTATGTATATTGTTTCCTTTTTAGCCAGTTTTAGTTGAAATGAATTTTCACATTTCTATTCATTTTGTATGAATTTCAATACCAGCTTTGTGGCAACGTTCTATTATGCTATTCTTTATTATTTTTTTCAGTTTTGCTTTGTTTTCGCTTTGTATGCTCTTAACATTTCTTGTTGTAGTTGTTGCTTTTGTTGTTAATGTTAAAATCGTATTTTGATTTTAAAGCATTTATTCTGTGTTCTCTTCCTTTCTTCTGTAGATGTATTCCATCTAACGGTCTGAATGGGCTTTGTTCCTCGCTTTTTTTACGTTTCTTTCTTTCGTTTGTTGGTTCGTTCATTCGTTCTTTCATTCTTTATTTTGTGATCCATTTAACCGTACGTGTTTGTATTTGTTTTGTTAGCTTACCAAAGTAAACAAAAAAAGTAATGAAAACAAAATTCATAATAGAGAAGAAACAACCAGACAGAAATACAAAAACTTCATTCTCACTCACACAAACGCATAAAATAAGACTCTTCCAACAATCTCAATAGAAAACAAAAAAGCTCGAGATAAGGTCTTTTGAAATCTATAGCTTTTGTACTTGTCGACCATTGAATTGCTACTGAACAATACGCCTTGTTTTCTTTGAAGAATTACAATTGCTATTACATAATAACCAAACACATATACACATATCGATAACTTTTGCCATATATATATATAAATGCATATTTTTACGTACAAATGAATTTATATTAATACAGTCAAGTTCTATTCAAATTTTATTTCTTATTATTTATGGGCCTCTATCATTTTTGAAGTTCACAATCACTCCGATTGCATCCAGAGGGAGTGGCATTTTTTATGAAAAGCTCCTAAGCGATTAGTTGTAATATTTAACAATTCAAACCCCATTTTTGGTATTTGCCAATAGTTGGCAACCAATTTAATCAATTTATTGATAATTGTATGCTCTAAATCGACTGAGAAACTAGGTTGTAATCCTGACTAAGGGGTTGCAGTGACCAATAAAAAATCCTAAAATTTCTTTTAGACTTTTCTGAAATAGTTTTAGGATTGTTATTCATATTTGAAGTCGCCGTAGTCTAGTAGGTAGTGTATTGGCTTATTAGACGTAAGGCCACCGTTCAAACTGAAGGTCGGATATCAAAAATGAAATATGAAAAAATATTTCTTCTGCGATTTCCCCTCAGCAGATTGCTGGCAAAAACCCTAAAAGTAAAATGCCATGAAATGTTTCTCAAAAATCTATTGTTCGGAGTTGACTTTAAACTGTAGGTCCCGCCAGTCATGTATAAAATTCGCACTCACAACGTGAGTGGTTTGAGAAGCTAGGCCGTAATCCTGACTAATGGCCAATTATGAGTGCATGAATTCATATTTGATATTGAATTCATATTTTAAACCGTTAATATGAATCTTCCACCTTAAATTATGTGAATAATTACTTAGTAAATAGTAATTTCATCCGCAATGTTAAATTTTAAATTGAATTCTAAGTGAACTCGATTTTTCTTTTGATAGTTTTTAAATTCATGTTGTTTTAGGATTGTTGTTGAAGACACAAAATCGCTACGAATTATTTTTCAGAAAACAGTACGCTACAACAAAGTTAAAGATTTTTTAACGATTTTTTTAACGAACAAAAAACAATAAGTATTTAAGATATGAATACTGAGGCAAGGGTTATTTCTTCGAATGGAAAATGTTGTAATATTATCGCATTTCAGCACAGATTTCAGAAAGTAAGATTTAAAGAGGTGGAAGCTTTCGTCTGACCATCTAATGAACTGTTTTTATATCGGTATGTTCTATTTATTGTGTGAATCTCTGTTGTGGGTTTTAGCTTTTCAGATTTTAGATTCTTGAATATAATGTGTGAGTATTTATATGTGACCCATTGTACATTTATTTCGAAAACATTGTTGTGGGAAATTGTATGTGGACCTAGTTTTCCCAACAGTTTCTTCACATAATTTTTCCCTTTTATCCGAGTTTTTTCACTAACCTAAGTAATTAGTTCCGTTGTGGAGTCTTATTTGGACTTATCATTTATTAAGGCTGGTAGTTACTGTCCTCAGCATAATTACAGCAACTATTCATTTTTTTACTTAGAAAGTCTTTTACCAGGTTAGATTCGAGTGATAACTCTAAGTCAATGTTCCAGACATATAGTTAGTAAAGTAACAATCTCCCGACACAATATAATTACTTATCAAGCCTCCATATGTGTCTTTAAGAAATATAAATGAGAAATGGATTCGGCGAATAACGCCTTTTTCAGATATTTTTGGCGTGAGTTTTGTTTTGACATAAATGGTGTCGGATACTTTGCATGATATACCTGCTGCCAGAATCCAATAATCCACTTACTGTGAGTACAAAAGCGAGATTTTGGATAGACTAGCAAACCTGACCAACATTTCCTAAATTTTAAGAATATAGCGACTAACTAACACGGGTCTCTTCCAAACCCGTCTTATTACTTGTTATATTATTCCGGAACTACCTCAGACTGAATGGATAATTGCTTTCCTCTTAATAAGGTGTAGAATCAAGATATCGCAGATGGAATTCTTAACTGTTCTCCTAACTTATAGTACATTGTCGATGTCTCCTTTTGAGCTAAAGAAATCTTCATATATAGCTGTCAGTTTTATCGAACTCTTCGCTATTCGGATAACAATGTAATAATATCACTAGTAATTCGACTTATTAGGCATCATGCTCTCAATCAAGTTCGAACCAGATATAAATATGTTTCAAAGATTCTATAACGCCCTTAGATACTAGATTGAAGATTCAACCCATGGTACCTTCTTTTTAGTGTTTAAGATGATTGATCACTCTCAGACCAAGAAAATATAATAATGTCTGACGTGAAGTAACCGTAGATTTCCCAATTCATCATCCAAGAAATTCGTAACATATTGAAATTTAAACGAAGATAGTGGAACTATGCGGACAATGTCTTTGGCATTCTACAAGGTCTAGATTACTTTACAAATCCTTCAATTCTTTCCATCCAGCAATAATTCAGATTTAATATTCAGTAATCTCACTTAGCGACGCTCAAAATTTTCTTATTGGAATGAAGATAATATCTTGGACACGGTCATATTTAGCTTAAATTGCATATTCTTATTCCTATATATCTATGAGATCATTACTATACTACCACCCCATACTTATGTTTAAGACGTTTAGGTCTAAGACGTGAAATTGCTCCAATCTCTTTTGTAGACCTAGATAGTACTAGACCATATAAAATATTTTTATTGTCAATAAATTTGTTTATTTGAAATCTATAAGCATACTTGCTTACTCCTTCCTGTGAATATTAAAGACGGTATTTGTAGAAACGTTTACCATGCATACGTATTCCAAATAATAATGCAAAATAGTAAACCTTGTAAGACAGTGAAGTCCATTTATTCAGATGCAATATCTTATTTTCTTTCCACGAAAAATATAAAGTTAGTAGTTATAGACAATTAATATTATTAACTTCAGAGTAATGTTGTGGCTTGATATTCATTAATAGCATTACAATTTGTTGAACATTCCATTCCAGGGTAACTCATAGATATATTTCTCCATTGTTGAATGGCTGATGCTGTTTGTGCTTTTTTTTCTACTGACACCAACACTCAGAAAATGACTCCTATTGATGGAGTGTATTATGTTGGGATACCGGAAAGAGTTTTACAGAAGAAGACAAAGCGGGACAAATTTTACTATGAATTGGTGTCCAATCATTTTTTATACCACGTCATCATTGTTATTTCTTTCGTTTTATATATTTTTAATAATAAACAATAAATTTCAAAAAAGGAATCGAACCCGCAACCCATTGACCAATTCAGCATTAAAAAACTATATTGTGTTCCTATATAGAGTGAGCATATAAAATCGTATACTCTAAAATGTCAAATCGCTAGGCTTTTCAGATTTTGTGTGAGTAACTTTAATGGCACATGGTGCGAAGAAGTTCAAGTGGCACTGAAACTGTAAACGTGACGTTTTCCGATTTAAACTTTGGATGAATGAGTTTATAATTAATACATACTCTATAGTGGTTTAATGCTTTAATTTCATTTAAACAAATACGTTACTGCAGTGCACCATGTCTTGTCAAATTAATTAATCGAAACTTTTTCCGTTTCAATAGTCTGATAACTTTTGTATGAGGGAATGACGTGTAACATAAGAAATAGGATAAAAAAGAGCTCATACGAGATCATGCCTGGTAGAACAGTTAAATGTGAATAATGACTTTTTAAAATTCGTTTTTTTTCAGTTATATTGTAAATTGTTTCTTCTTTATGTATTTTCAAAGGTCTGGCTAAAACATCTATTAAATATATTGCAATTAAATTCTCTTAAACCGTTGTTATTTTTTTTCTATCATACTTTCTCTTTCGCTCTCTCTGCAGTCTCTCTTTCATTCTGCTCCTCGAAGAAGAAAACAAAGAAAAAAACGGTCTAGCAAATTCATTAACATAGTTATTATTACATACAATATCTTTGTATGTTTGTTTTTTTCTCTCAATTTCTTCTATTGTATGTTTGTGTACGTGTGTTGAGGGATATTAACAGCAATGCACAAACGTTCATACACATACATATATATTTAAATAAATTCATAAAGACGATATACTTAGCTATGGAAGGAAGTACGCACAATTTTTTCATCCCTTCTACAACAAATGGCAACATCTATATGTATTCTACAAAATGATACAAATTCATTATGTATTAGGAATTAAAGAGGAATGAGAATGGAAAGGCTATGACTATCGCTATAAGTGTGGGAATGAGTGTCCCTTGAGTGTAACAATTACACATTTTTTCCTTTAAAATAATACGTTTATGCACGGATATGAGCGAACGAATATATATAAAGGTATGTGTCAGCTTTTGTTGTTATTTTTAATGCTGCTGTTGTTGGTGACGTATCTTTTAACGCAATGTTTATTTTAAAACAAAATCTTAACGAACAAAAGGGACATAATCTCTTTCAATCATTCAGATTTAAGTTTTTTTTTCATCATCTATTTGCATATGTAGACAGGCAAGGATAAAATTACAATAATGATGACAACGATGACAATCACGTCAACATCGACAACAGTAATTCATCATCTGTGAATGCCAAATAAATGAATGACATATTAACAAATAGATACAGCTACTACCCATCCATTAAATTTAAAGGCAACAAGCGAAACGTACATATGGTATTTTACATTACACTCTAAAAACAATTGGCCAATTCACACGACTTTGTAGTGTATGTTGTATTGAATACATTTGGTTGTTTGTGAACACTCAATGCTATGCTGTATTGTGTATTTCTTCATATTTTTGGCATTCAAACAATTTGATAGCACGAAACCAATACAACTTTTAAAACCATATGAAGAAAATGTGTATAAGTGTACCTGATTTTTACATGAAAATTATCAACAAAAAGCATACACTGCTGTATATTCGTCCAACAATACATTCAATACCCCAACAACAACAACGGCTTGTGTGAATTACCAAATGTCTAGATAAATTATTGTATTGTATGCAAGCGGTTTTCAGTCAAAAAATACGTAAATTAAATTCGTACAGAAAAACTGAGATTACAAATTCAAAATTGTTTTTGGTTTTTGCTAAAAAAAAAAAAAATACTTATACTAAATAAATAAATAAAATAAATTTCAAAAATAAAAATCTCACAAATAATAATTTTGTCATCACTTCGTGTCACTGATTGTAAAATTGAATTTAATTATAATACAATTTTCGTTCAGTGTCTTAAAAATTTACCTAGCTTCTTGTCGGTGTATCATCATCCGTATTAATGAGAGCAGAAGGTCAAATATGTTGTATGTACAAAATTTGTTTGTCATCAATCGGTTGGTTTTTTATCATTCATTACATCTTTGGTTGAATTTGTAATTTTTGTTCCTATACTAACACTAAAGCACTGCCATTTATACCGACAGCTAGTCATTGTCACATTATATTAACCATAGTCATCGTCGTTATCATTAACATCGCATTAACAACATTGAATGATTATTTTCTACTCACCACCACTACTTCCCCCAACATAATCACCATCAACAATTTCATACTTACAATTGCTTCTACAGCTACCATGACATTCAGGGCTACCATTTTCAGTACTAAGCTATGTGCTGCTGCATTCTGTGCTCAGTTTATAAGACAATAACATATTACATTTTAAAAAGGTTTAAACACAGAAATTAAAAATACGTGATTGCTGGAGTCTATGTCTTCTTTATAAAAATTTGTACGATTTTAACGAAATAATAATGAATAATAATAATAAATAATAATGAATAATAATATACTTTCTACATTAAAAAGGGGAACAATACATCCACAAATACAAATTTCAGATTTTAGAAATAGATTTAAATTTCAACGCCAGTTGGTCACACCAATCTATAGGACCTCAATCTGGTCCTTCCAACGCAAACAAATTCGTCCTCTTAGCCAGTACAGTCACTGAATGTTAATTCATGTCGTTGAGGAGCTCATACAGCTCACTGTTGGATCGGATGCGGAAATTATCGCTAACTCGCACTGGACCGAAGGTCTTACGTAGGACTTTTCTCTCGAATACTTTCAAGGCTGCTGCATCAGTGCTTAATAGTGTCTATGCCTCTGCTCCATAAAGAATACTCTTGTAGAGTATTAGTTTCGTCGAACGAGAGTGGTCTTTATTGTTCCTAGTCGCATAGTCGCGGCTTTGACCCCTTCGTGGCTAGGCGGCGGAATATCCACGGCGGAATATCAAAGGCGGTATTTGTGTAGTCATTGCCTCATAGAGAAGTGTTTCCTCCACAATCTCAGCACTCCTGCGAATCTGTTATCAGGTTTCCATTCTCATCTTTGCAGGAAGACACTCCGGGCTTAGACGCGTAAACTCTTGTGCGTCATTTCTATATCTACACATATTCACGCTCTCGCCTTTCATGCTCCTTTTTTTGGGTCTGAAAAGGCATCTCTCATCCCTTCTCCTCTCTCTGTAGGCTGAGTGCAAAGTATTCTTGTATGCGCACTGTTAATGTGTTACTGTTACTGCGTTACTGTTTCAATAAACTAAAACCAATTGTTCAAATGTGCTTATTCGAAAATCCTAAATGTAACAGATTCAGGTATTATTTTTATTTTTTCGATCAGCACTCAGTTGGTGGCCGTAGCAGGCGCAAGACGTGTTAAAAATAGATTAGAGAAGTTGATTGCAATACTTTATGAGATCAACTTATTCTAGTGAATATATCAGTTTCAATTCTAGCGTGAATGAACCACGCTATCGTGGTGGTAGACAGCCTTTTATCTATACTGAACAAATAGACCCTTACATATCGGCCCAAACATAAGAATTGTATTTGTTTGGCCAGCTTAAGTAACACAGTAAGGTAATGAGATTGAGTGACGTATTTCTGGTAAAATTTTGAAATAAAATTTATCTATTTCCAATACGTTGATACCAGTCAATATCACTCCCAATGTTACACAACCTTTTGCTCTGATCGAACTTTTCTAATATCATGCTTATGTCTCAAAGATGATTAAAATTCATTCTGTTCACTAAACATCGTTCTACAAAGTATGCAAACGACAATATTGCCGTCATTTGCAAAA